>JASAMW010002378.1:0-13674 GCA_030247985.1 Epsilonema sp. ZAB3_2 | reverse complement strand
TTGCTCATAAGATAGGCTACTTACGAGGAAAATGTTTCAGTGGTATTGCTTATTTATCTTGAAAAATAAAAAAGGCGGGAAATTTTTGCTGCATTTTTCACCATTCGAGAGGACTGTAGTCCCAATTCCATTATAGATTTTTTGCGTAATACGGAAAAGTTTTTAAGGCCTAACCCTTCTCTACTTTTTGTCAAAATTTTACCCTGTACAGGGCATGTATTCGCGACGCGCGGTATTCAAAATGCGTTGTAAAAGCACAGGTGAAATATACAGAAATGCACTTTGTGACGCTATATCTCGCCACACAGGTGGCCGATTGGGCTCAAAATTCGTCCAGACTTGGGGTCCCTACTGCGGGGATGTATCTGTGTACCAAATTGTAGCCCTCTAAGCCCTTCGGTTGCTGAAATATGCGGCTAAAAACGTTGAAAAACGGCAAAATGCGACCTGCCAACTTTTTACCCATGAATATCTCGATGATGCCAGAAAATTTTTTGAAAACTTCATCAACATATGCAGTTTTTGATGGTAATCTATAGGCATAATTATCTCATTGCAAAAAAGTACCTCCCATGATACGTGACATGCAACCGCTACAGAAAATGTCTTAATGCGTAACATACCCGACTTATAATGTGTGCATAATACAAACACCTATACAAAAAATGCGTGATATTATGCTAATTATCTAATCCCCTCAATCTGCAAATCGATTTTCAATCCCAGTCAGCTGACAACTGCAAGCAAGATAACAGCCAAAAATACACCAGCATACATAGAAAATACAATAGCAAATGATGAGCGGTACATAAAGACGATGCTAACATATGGTACGGTAATTGTCGATATCCAGGACGACGAGTGCGTCTGTCACCAGCCCTGTACGGCATTACAGTACAGACCGCCAGGTTGACATTGAATAAGGTCGGTGTTCCGCGCTTGAACTGCTCTCCGCACCGCCTTCGACACTGAAACAACACCAACAATGATGACCAACGACTCCATGTCCGTGTAATGTATACGTACACACCACATGCATGATTATCATACGCTCGCTGGCTCTCTCTGATGGCGGCCACCAACCCGCGCAGCGCTTTCATCAGGTCTTTCCATGGCTTCTTGAGAGCGTTGGACAATGCATCCAAAGCTCATCGGCCACTTTTTATGATTGCGGATCGAATTCGAACTGGACTGGACTAAATATTTTACTGTATGTATCCCTGCTGTTGCCTGTGATCTTAGCACTCTTTTCTGCTGAGGTTTTGGCTTGCACGGAGGGTACCTGAAAATTGGCGCTTGTGCTTGCTTACCATTACAGTTTCTGAGTATTACTGATTCCTCCTCCTCTCGCTCTAGCTGCTTCCGCTTCCATTCACTCCCGCTCATATCCGCTTCATGAGGCGGCCGGTTGGCACTATGCCAATAAGCAATAATAAATAATTTTCAGTATTGTGTAATGGAATAAATTTGATGGGTCAAGGGTGAATTTTAATGGATGTTCAATCTAGTGCATAAATGTTAAAAAAAAATGAGTATACTGTAAATCCAGAAATTTTCGTAGTCGTTTAATTTTTTCTAGATCTTACAAAAAAGTTGTGTCCGAAAATTAATCATATGAATTTGTTGAGCCGAATGGAACCCCAAAAATTCAACCTCACCCCGTCAATCAGAAACCACGCAACACGGCCTTTGTATTCCGTCCAAGACCATTGCTGCCACTACCCTTGTACGTTCATTCAATCCTCCCTCAGTGCATGCATGCACTGTACGTAGAAGTATCACCATCGGCACATACGTTCGCTCATACGGTGACGCATGCAATTTTTTGGGTCATATGTCGGTTTACCATCCTGTACGAAAACTAATGGATACTAAACAGGTGACCCCCTCCCAGTACGAAATTTAAAAGAGTACGAAAATTTCTGGATTGATAGTATTCATTTTGGCAAAGCATATGATAATAATGATTTTTACAATTTGAATATATTTTTATTGAATGCAGATATTATCAGGTGAGAGAAAATAGAAATGGTGAATTTAGCTTATATAAGATGCATGCATCATTCGGGAACAAATTATCAGGCAGGTTGTGAAGTGAGTGATGTTTCCAAAATCGCAGGTTTGAATGTAAGATTCTAACGCGGGGCGGGAGTGAATGAAAGCGGAAGCAGCTAGAGCGAGAGGAGGAGGAATCAGTAATACTCAGAAACTGTAATGGTAAGCAAGCACAAGCACAAATTTTAGGTACCCTAGGGGCAAGCGAAAACTTGGGCAAACAAGTGCTGCGATTGCAGGCAACAGGAGGTATACATACAGTAAAATATTTTAGTTCAGTCCAGTTCAAATTTGATTCGCGAATACGTGGAGGTGGCCGATGAGGCTTTGGATGCATCTGTCCAACGCTCTCAAAGAAGCAGTGGAAAGACCTGATGAAAGCGCTGCGCCCAACTTTTGATGTGCTGCTGTAAAAGAGAGGCCAGCGAGCGTATGAGAATCATGCATGTGGTGTGTACGTATACATTACACGGACATGGAGTCGTTGGTCATCATTGTTCGTGTTGCGTTTTAGTGTCGAAGGCGTGCGAAAAGCAGCTCAAGCGCGGAACACCGACCTTATTCAATGTCAACCTGGCGGTCTGTACCGTAGGCCGTACAGGGCTTGTTGGTGACAGATGCACTCGTCGTCCTGGATATCGACAATTACCGTACCATATGTTAGCATCGTCTTTATGTACATACATACATTTGCTATTGTATTTTCTATGTATGCTGGTGTATTTTTTGGCTGTTATCTTGCTTGTAGTTGTCAGCTGACTGGGATTGAAAATCGATTTGCAGATTGAGAGGATACAATGATTGGTGGTGTGGCGTCACAAAATTTTTCCCGGTAGAGGTGTTTGCTATGGCGCAGTGATCGTATGGTCGGGTATGTACCAGAAACTTGCTACGCATTAAGAGACGTTTTCTGTAGCGGTTGCACATAGTAATGTGAGGGGTACTTTTTGATAAATCGAGCCTAATTATGTATCTGATTGTCTAAACTGCATACTGTCTAAAAGATGAAGTTTTCTTAGGAAAAAAAATTTGTTCTGCATCATTGAGATATTCATGGGTAAAGGTGGGCAGGTACGCATTTTTGCTGTTTTTCAACGTTTTTAGCCATATTTTAGCAACCGAAAGGGCTTAGAGGGCTACAATTGGGTACACATATACATCTGTAGGGACCAAGTATGATTTTGAGCCCAATCGGCTCACCTGTGTGGCGAGATATAGCGTCACAAAGTGCATTTCTGTAGATTTCGGACCTGTCTGCAAATTTAGTTTTTTGAATACCATGTTGCGAATACATGCCCTGCAGGGAAAATTTTGACAGAAAGTAGAGAAGGGTTAGGCCTAAAACTTTAGTACTACAAAAAATCTCCATAATTAGAATTGGGACTACAATCCTCCCAATGGTGAAAAAATGCAGCAAAAATTTTTTCCCGCCTTTTTTATTTTTCAAGATAAATAAAGCAATACTACTGAAACATTTTCCTCGTAAGTAGCCTATCTTATGTAGAATTTTATGTAGATTTCAAAAATAAAATTGCTTTGCCAAAAAATTTAACCCTTACCCAAAATTCTCAAAAATATACTACTTTTGCAAAATTATATGCTAGGGGTTAAATTTTTTGGGAAAAGCAATTTTATTTTTGAAATCTACATAAAATTCTACATAAGATAGGCTACTTACGAGGAAAATGTTTCAGTGGTATTGCTCATTTATCTTGAAAAATAAAAAAGGCGGGAAAATTTTTGCTGCATTTTTCACCATTCGAGAGGACTGTAGTCCCAATTCTCATTATAGAGATTTTTTGCGATAGTATTAACGTTTTTAGGCCTAACCCTTCTCTACTTTCTGTCAAAATTTTACCCTGTGCAGGGCATGTATTCGCGCCGTGGTATTCAAAAAACTAAATTTGCAACAGGTGCAAAATATACAGAAATGCACTTTGTGACGCTATATCTCGCCACACAGGCGGCCGATTGGGCTCAAAATTG
Source organism: Epsilonema sp. ZAB3_2 (assembly GCA_030247985.1). Classification (NCBI taxonomy): domain Eukaryota; kingdom Metazoa; phylum Nematoda; class Chromadorea; order Desmodorida; family Epsilonematidae; genus Epsilonema; species Epsilonema sp. ZAB3_2. Next base: position 9,633 of record JASAMW010002378.1, on the reverse strand, counting down.
GTCCAGACTTGGGTCCGTACGGGATGTATCTGTGTACCAAATTGTAGCCCTCTAAGCCCTTCGGTTACTGAAATATGGCTAAAAACGTTGAAAAACGGCAAAAATGCGACCTGCCCACCTTTACCGATTATGAAATATCTCGCATGACGCCTGAAACAAATTTTCTCTAAAACTTCATCAACATATGCAGTTTTTGATGGGAGATCCCATAGGCATATTATCTCGATTCACAAAAAGTACCCCCCTTCCGCCTATACTACAGGCTACTCTCAATCCTAACAGAAAACGTCTCTTAAACCTCAAGATCTCAAACTTCAAGTACAGTAGTCACAAAGCTGCCCAAAGAAGAACCGTCTAACAACGAACCAACCTCTCAGCACCTCGCAACTTTTCCCGAGTTCTCAAAGCAACCACTCTTCACCTCGCAACCAAAGGCCAGTTCAAGTCTAGCACTGCAGCGCGAAAGTGTCTTGTGTGGTTCCGTAATCCAGCACGGCAATCCTGGTGCTGGCAAGGGTTCAGTCAGCGCCATTGGGTAACAACCGGGGAATGAGTATCTTCCAACACTTCCTTCCAGGATCGTTCGATTCAAAAAAAGGTCCACGTACCACGTCACCTCCGGCAAGTACAGTTGGTGGCTGCTGACCTGTACATTCATAAAGCAGCGAGGGTCGCTCAGAGTGGTCAACAGCGTCACCATCGTTGGTCCGTCGTAAACATGGCGGATGGTCAAGGAACCGGTCCGAATGTGGAACCGGAAAGACGATCCCTGTCCGAGTTTTTCTCATGGTTAACTAACAGCTCGGAAACGTCGGTATCAACAACGGATGAAAAAGAAGGAGATTCGTCTTGAATTTCACTGTAAACTCTGCTCTCGCCGGGGCATAAACGTTGATAATCTGCAATCAACATTCAACAGCTGACTTTTGAAAGAGTTCTTGCCAAGTGAAGAGTGGACGGATTTTGAAGCAGACCAGTGTGATCAGCTTGTAGCCCCGTTTAGCTTTCATATGCACATAACTTTTGCCGTCTCTGTCAGCTCGCGTATGTATGTATGTACATACTTGCAATCTTTTCTGCTACCTTTCGAGATTCGAGAATCGTACAAACGTGCAAAGGCTAGGGGGTCGTCATTAATTACGTTACGCTTTCTGGCCCGATTTTTATCCCCCCTACCCTATGCATTACGCTTCCGTTACGTTTTTGATTCGACCCCCCCTACCCTTGTATATTGGCGTAACGTAATAAAAATTCCCCTCAAAAATGAATGCACGGTGGTGCTCTATGATGGCAGGCTACTAATTTTACTTGCATTTATAGACTTATGTACATGGACTTATGTCATTTATAGACTTATGTATCTTCATGAACTGGAAGCACCTTCGCTTCTCTCTGTATGAATCCGGCCGAAGAAAGCGACCACGTCGATTGAAACCCAGAAACATGCCGGGTTTGAATGCCGATTCGAATTCCGTAAAGTGAGTCTCACTCATCCTCTCCGTAAAAACACAACGAAGACTCTTCCCATGATACTGAAACATACAGTACAGACACATGCAGTATTTTAGTGTAAATCACAATTCTAAGAGGGTATGTACATAACGTACGAGTACGAGGGTTTTCGAACTGTTCGTGCTGAAGCCGATTACGGGCCTTCTGTGCATGGAACAAATTAATAGTTACCGTAGTCTGGTGTTATCAGAAAAAATGTCCCTAAAGGCGAGCCGGGGAGTTTATTTTGGAACACTCTGTACATATCTACACTCTGTACACTCTGTGTGTGTGTGTACGTACCATCACCATCCCACCATGACTAAATTTGTGTGCTAGGAATAGGAATTACAGGTCTGTACGTACCCAGGAATTTGTTCCAGACTTGGCGATAAGAGGCGTTCCTAAAGATAATTGTGCGGGGCGGGCAAATTGATATTATTGGTCGGTGACGCAGATGTCATGGTGATGGCGGACTCCTTTCTCACTCACTATTTCACGCTTTCGCACTTTCGCATACAATGAACGATGCAACGGTGCATCACCGCGGGGAATTTCGCGAATTCTAAACGCCCTCTAGGGAGATGGGGCAATTTGTTAGGGACCATTTACATTTTACGTGGACAGAGGCTGGCCAATTTTAGGGGGTACCACCCCCCCCCCCCCCTCCCCCCAGACCGTGGACACCACGTGGATTTCAGCAATTTCCACGACCCCACCCCCCCCCCCCCCCGCACACTATTATCCTAAGATGTGAAAATCTACATCAGAGCCTCCATGCCAGCAAACGAGCGAGTGACGGGCGAAGCGCAAAAGCCAGGTCCGGGCTTGGTGGAACTTGAACTGGGGCGTCCTGGAAGAATAGCATGCTCTGCCACGAACAAATACGGGCTGCGGGACGGAGGCAGTTACCGTAATTCTAATTGGAGCAACAGATGTAGGGAGGAGTGGCACTTATCTGTTCTCTGATCCATAAAGGCAATCTTCCGCCTCCCCTCCGCCACGTGCTAAGGCTGATACTGCGCAGCAGCTGCCCAGGAGCCGGGAAGGCAGCCGCTTTTGTCTACGCCTCCTTCGCCTAATGAGGTCCTCAACGACACCAGAAACACGACAAATGGTGACTGTACGTACACACACACACAGAGTGTACAGAGTGTAGATATGTACAGTGTTCCAAAATAAACTCCCCGGCTCGCCTTTAGGGACATTTTTTCTGATAACACCAGACTACGGTAACTATTAATTTGTTCCATGCACAGAAGGCCCGTAATCGGCTTCAGCACGAACAGTTCCAAACCCCTTGACTCTGTACGTTATGTACATACCCTCTTAGAATTGTGATTTACACTAAAATACTGCATGTGTCTGTACTGTATGTTTCAGTATCATGGGAAGAGTCTTCGTTGTGTTTTTACGGAGAAGGATGAGTGAGACTCACTTTACGGAATTCGAATCAGCATTCAAACCCGGCATGTTTCTGGGTTTCAGTCAACGTGGTCGCTTTCTTCCGCCGGGATTCATACAGAGAGAAGCGAAGGTGCTTCCAGTTCATGAGAATACATAAGCTCTAAAAATGACATAAGTCCATGTACATAAGTCTATAAATGCAAGTAAAATTAGTAGCCTGCCATCATAGAGCACCACCGGCGGACATTCATTTTTGAGGGGAATTTTTATTACGTTACGCCAATATACAAGGGTAGGGGGGTCGAATCAAAAACGTAACGGAAGCGTAATGCATAGGGTAGGGGGGATAAAAATCGGGCCAGAAAGCGTAACGTAATTAATGACGACCCCCTAGCCTTTGCACGTTTGTACGATTCTCGAATCTCGAAAGGTAGCAGAAAAGATTGCAAGTATGTACATACATACATACGCGAGCTGACAGAGACGGCAAAAGTTATGTGCATATGAAAGCTAAACGGGGCTACAAGCTGATCACACTGGTCTGCTTCAAAATCCGTCCACTCTTCACTTGGCAAGAACTCTTTCAAAAGTCAGCTGTTGAATGTTGATTGCAGATTATCAACGTTTATGCCCCGGCGAGAGCAGAGTTTACAGTGAAATTCAAGACGAATCTCCTTCTTTTTCATCCGTTGTTGATACCGACGTTTCCGAGCTGTTAGTTAACCATGAGAAAAACTCGGACAGGGATCGTCTTTCCGGTTCCACATTCGGACCGGTTCCTTGACCATCCGCCATGTTTACGACGGACCAACGATGGTGACGCTGTTGACCACTCTGAGCGACCCTCGCTGCTTTATGAATGTACAGGTCAGCAGCCACCAACTGTACTTGCCGGAGGTGACGTGGTACGTGGACCTTTTTTTGAATCGAACGATCCTGGAAGGAAGTGTTGGAAGATACTCATTCCCCGGTTGTTACCCAATGGCGCTGACTGAACCCTTGCCAGCACCAGGATTGCCGTGCTGGATTACGGAACCACACAAGACACTTTCGCGCTGCAGTGCTAGACTTGAACTGGCCTTTGGTTGCGAGGTGAAGAGTGGTTGCTTTGAACTCGGGAAAAGTTGCGAGGTGCTGAGAGGTTGGTTCGTTGTTAGACGGTTCTTCTTTGGGCAGCTTTGTGACTACTGTACTTGAAGTTTGAGATCTTGAGGTTTAAGAGACGTTTTCTGTTAGGATTGAGAGTAGCCTGTAGTATAGGCGGAAGGGGGGTACTTTTTGTGAATCGAGATAATATGCCTATCGGATTCCCCATCAAAAACTGCATATGTTGATGAAGTTTTTGTTCAGGCATCATGGAGATATTTATGGGTAAAGGTGGGCAGGTCGCATTTTTGCCGTTTTTCAACGTTTTTAGCCATATTTCAGCAACCGAAGGGCTTAGAGGGCTACAATTTGGTACACAGATACATCCCGTAGGGACCCAAGTCTGGACCAATTTTGAGCCCAATCGGCCACCTGTGTGGCGAGATATAGCGTCACAAAGTGCATTTCTGTATATTTTGCACCTGTTGCAAATTTAGTTTTTTGAATACCACGGCGCGAATACATGCCCTGCACAGGGTAAAATTTTGACAGAAAGTAGAGAAGGGTTAGGCCTAAAAACGTTAGTACTACCGCAAAAAATCTCTATAATGAGAATTGGGACTACAGTCCTCTCGAATGGTGAAAAATGCAGCAAAAATTTTCCCGCCTTTTTTATTTTTCAAGATAAATGAGCAATACCACTGAAACATTTTCCTCGTAAGTAGCCTATCTTATGTAGAATTTTATGTAGATTTCAAAAATAAAATTGTTTTTCCCAAAAAATTTAACCCCTAGCATATAATTTTGCAAAAGTAGTATATTTTTGTGAATTTTGGGTAAGGGTTAAATTTTTTGGGCAAAGCAATTTTATTTTTGAAATCTACATAAAATTCTACATAAGATAGGCTACTTACGAGGAAAATGTTTCAGTGGTATTGCTTATTTATCTTGAAAAATAAAAAAGGCGGGAAAATTTTTGCTGCATTTTTCACCATTCGAGAGGACTGTAGTCCCAATTCTCATTATAGAGATTTTTTGCGGTAGTACTAAAGTTTTTAGGCCTAACCCTTCTCTACTTTCTGTCAAAATTTTACCCTGTACAGGGCATGTATTCGCGACGTGGTATTCAAAAAACTAAATTTGCAACAGGTGCAAAATATACAGAAATGCACTTTGTGACGCTATATCTCGCCACACAGGTGGCCGATTGGGCTCAAAATTGGTCCAGACTTGGGTCCCTACGGGATGTATCTGTGTACCAAATTGTAGCCCTCTAAGCCCTTCGGTTGCTGAAATATGGCTAAAAACGTTGAAAAACGGCAAAAATGCGACCTGCCCACCTTTACCCATGAATATCTCGATGATGCCAGAACAAATTTTTTCCTAAAACTTCATCAACATATGCAGTTTTTGATGGGGAATCCGATAGGCATAATTATCTCGATTTACAAAAAGTACCCCCCTTCCACGTACTATGCAACCGCTACAGAAAACGTCTCTTAATGCGTAGCAAGTTTTATTGGTACATACCCGACCATACGATCACTGCGCCATAGCAAACACCTATACAAAAAATTGTGTGACACCACACCACCAATCATTGTATCCTCTCAATCTGCAAATCGATTTTCAATCCCAGTCAGCTGACAACTGCAAGCAAGATAACAGCCAAAAAATACACCAGCATACATAGAAAATACAATAGCAAATGTATGTATGTACATAAAGACGATGCTAACATATGGTACGGTAATTGTCGATATCCAGGACGACGAGTGCGTCTGTCACCAACAAGCCCTGTACGGCATTACAGTACAGACCGCCAGGTTGACATTGAATAAGGTCGGTGTTCCGCGCTTGAGCTGCTTTTCGCACGCCTTCGACACTGAAACGCAACACGAACAATGATGACCAACGACTCCATGTCCGTGTAATGTATACGTACACACCACATGCATGATTATCATACGCTCGCTGGCTCTCTCTTACGGCGGCCATCAAAAGTTGGGCGCAGCGCTTTCATCAGGTCTTTCCACTGCTTCTTGAGAGCGTTGGACAGATGCATCCAAAGCTCATCGGCCACCTCCACGTATTCGCGGATCAAATTTGAACTGGACTGGACTAAAATATTTTACTGTATGTATCCCTGCTGTTGCCTGCGATCGCAGCACTTTTTTGCCCAAGTTTTGGCTTGCACCTAGGGTACCTAAAATTTGTGCTTGTGCTTGCTTACCATTACAGTTTCTGAGTATTACTGATTCCTCCTCCTCTCGCTCTAGCTGCTTCCGCTTCCATTCACTCCCGCTCATATCCGCTTCATGAGGCGGCCGGTTGGCACTATGCCAATAAGCAATAATAAATAATTTTCAGTATTGTGTAATGGAATAAATTTGATGGGTCAAGGGTGAATTTTACGGATGTTCAATCTAGTGATAAATGTTAAAAAAAATGAGTATACTGTAAATCCAGAAATTTTCGTAGTCGTTTAATTTTTGTACAATTCGTACAAAAAAGTTTGTCCGAAAATTAATGGATACGAATTTTACAATGATGAACCCCAAAAATTTTACTTCCACCCAGAAACCACGCAACACGGCCTTTGTATTCTGTCCAAGACCATTGTGCCACTACCCTTGTACGTTCATTTCAATCCTCCCTCAGTGCATGCATGTAGAATAATCAATGCATTTGGAACATACGTTCGCTCATATGATTACGCATGCAATTTTTTGTGCTCATACATGGTTGACCCACCATCCTGTACGAAAATTACTGGATACGAAACAGGCGACCCCCTCCCAGTACGAAATTTAAAAGAGTACGAAAATTTCTGGATTTACAGTATTGATTTTGGTAAAAAGCATATGTACAGCGATAAGTTATTTTTGACAATTTGAATATATTTTTATTGAATGCAGATATTATCAGGTGAGAGAAAATAGAAATGGTGAATTTAGCTTATATAATATGCATGCATCATTCGGGAAACAAATTATCAGGCAGGTTGTGAAGTGAGTGATGTTTCCAAAAATCGCAGGTTTGAATGTAACAATTGAACGCGGGGGCGGGAACAAAGGGAATAAATAAAAGGAAAAGTGAAAGAAAGGAAGACAAGTTGCTTGGTGTAGAAGTTTTGTGTTTAGAGAGTGGAAATGTGGAAGGTTGAGAAGGGTGCACTAAGGAATGACACCGTAGAAATTGGTTCAACTGAAAATATGGCTGGTAGATCTCGAAGAAGAGAACTAGGAATTGTGGAAAGTTAGTGAAATTGGAGATATTGTTACAAGAAATAATGGCAGATTCACATAATCATGTTTTTGAAGATATCAGTGTGCGTGTGCATATTTTGATTTTATTTATATTCAGAGGCGGGTACGGAATTTAACTCCTCCTGTCCTCAGCAAATTCGACGACCGGTTTATTGCCGTTTTCCGGCCGGAAAACGGCCGTTACGACCGTCGACGGCCGTTTCCGCCGTTATTTGTTTTTCGTCACTCCAAAACACCGAAAATGGCAGAAGACGCGAAAATTTGTTATTCCTTCGTTTTTATGTGATATCAGGGATTTTTAGCCAAGATTTAGCCCACACGTGCGAATGTTATCAGTTTTGACTCATTCTGCCTGCTCCTTTCACTCGTGGTAGTGCGGAGTGACGAAAAATTTTTTTTTTGCGAGACCGTACCCCATAGGGTCGGCTGTAGGTGAAACCCACCTAGTCTCCTCTGAACCTTTAACAACGCCCGTTATGGTGGGCCAGTCCAGTGCCACAAGGCACGACCAACAATGGCCCGAACCAGGGAAGGGCCTGGCACGAAGCCGAACAGCCATCAGCGACCACTGGTCAGGGTGTGCAGACCCGAAGGAAAGCACTGGTGCCTTTAGAAGCCAGCGAGCGGGCGCACCATACTGCCGCTGGGGTTGCCAGTCGCTTTAATCCCACCTGGCGAGAGTGGGAACTCATGACGCAGAGGATGGCAGATCGGACGCAGCCCGTCTTACCGCCTGCACCACGAGCGCGACGAGTGACGAAAAATAGAAAAGCGGCGGAAACGGCCGTCGATGGTCGTAACGGCCGTTTTATGGCCGGAAAACGGCAATAAAACGGCCATCAAAACGGCCGTTGGATGGCCGTCAAACGGTCGTCGAATTCGCTGAGGACAGGAGGAGTTAACACCTACCCCGAGGAAGCCGTCATTGTTGTCAACAACTTTTACTTTTGTTGTCGGATTGTTGTCGGATTGTTGTCGGATTTTGTATGGTTGTTGTCGGATCCGACAACAACAGTACAAAATCCGACAACAAACCCGACAACAACCATACAAAATCCGACAACAAACCGACAACAAACATTTTGTACTGTTGTTGTCGGATCCGACAACAACCAAACAAAAAACGACAAAAAAACGACAACAAAAGAAAAAATTGTTGACAACAATGACGGCTTCCTCGGGGTAGGTGTTAAGACTTGAATGAATAAAGTTTTACTGTTACCACAAGGTTGGAATAACAAAACAAGATACAAATACATGACATATGACATACTTGGAGCATGAAATCAGGAATTTGTTTGGAACTGAATCGATTCCGAGCGTTCTTATCAACTAAGGAGGATATGGACGATCCGTTGTTCATACATGAGGAGAATGAGGAATTTCGCAAGGACTTTGGAGCATTCACTATTCGCTATGTGACTGCGGTAAAGAAATTAGGAAGAAGTTGAGTTATATAGTATTATGTAGTTGAATAAGTTTGTTGAGATGATTTTGGTAATTTCTTTTAAGGTCTCACGCTATAGTTTCGGAGCCAATTTTGAGGCTTCGTCGTAGCCGTTGTACGCAAGATAAAGGTGATCCGTCATAATGTGAATAAAGTATCATTCTTCCTCTACACGTACACCAAACGGTAGTGCCAAAGCTCTTGTATTCGGCGCAGTACGACACGCCGAAGAACACCATAAAAACCATGCGATTTGGGTGTTCCGAAGGAACCACTGGGTATTTTTCAACATGCGGCACACCATTCAACGCGTCTTGACGAGAGGAATCGATCGGTACCTGCGGCGCCTCTCTACGTTGCCTCTACGCAAAGTTGTCCAAGAAAAACGTGTTTGAAAAAGTTATCGTTTCAATCAAGAATAGCGCCACGGAGAGGCCGTTTCAAGAGGCGCTCTATGGCGCGTCAAAGAGATCGTGTAACAAGCTTTCGATCGATATCTTGATCTCCTCTCAACTCGCTTTCGTTGGCTCAGGAGAGCCTGGACCGAATTTATCAAGAAGTCCATGCATAGACAGTTGTCCCTGCATAGTACGAAGACGAGCGCAGAGAGCGCGACTGGAGCGGAAACAGCGAACGGAAAACAAGTAGACGGATGATCGTATGGTGTCAGGAAGTGAAAACAGCTGGAATTAGATATCACCAGATACTTCAGTAGTAGTACAGGAGTCCACGGCTCAGAGATCTATAGTGTGAGACCTTAATTATATCAGAACTCCATAATAGAGAAGGACTGTGAATCTTTGAGCAAAAGCCGTGCACAGAGCTACGCCCGATAAGAGCCAAAGCGTCCCCTAATTGGGACCCCCGTTCCCCACCTGGGGGACGCTGTCCCTCAAGTGGGGAATGCTATTGAGACACCCACCCAACATCTTT
>JASAMW010002377.1:0-23387 GCA_030247985.1 Epsilonema sp. ZAB3_2 | reverse complement strand
ATGGCAATACCATGGTGCGTGCCCTTCCAGAGAAAACCGAACAGCTTACTGTAGTAGTTTTAAGTGCATACCGTATTTACCGGTGCATAACCCCCCCCCCCCCCCCCCCAATGCATACCCCCATATTGGCAAAACATAAAATATGCCCAATGCATAACTCCCCCTATGCATACCCCCATATGTACAGTACAGTACCTGAACCTACCTATGTAAGCTGGTCATATAGTACCCATAGCCACTCCCACACCAAGCTAAGATGCCTATAAGCCTGCTTGGGGGTGTATTGTACTAGAATAACCGTGTTTTGACCTCAATTATTCCCTAAAACACGTGCTTTTGACCTAAAAAATATGCCTCTGCGCTCCTCTCAAAAACATAAAAAATGCCCCATGCATAACCCCCCCCCCCCCCCCCTATGCATACCCCCATATGGGACCTCTCAATTTTTGCATACCCCCATGGGGCTATGCACCGGCAAATACGGTATCCTATGGCGTCCTCACTTTAGCTATTCATTCATATTTTGTCACCATTGCGATTGCCTGTTATAATTTCCCACGTAATTCCCGGGTGAGCGCAAAAACCGCATACGCAGGCTCATTCACATCGGAGGGAATGCGCTCGGCGTACGCTCAGTGTATCCATATTTCCACCACCGCAGCGCTCCTATGATGGTCCCATTGGCAATACATTACCAATCCAAATTGCCAATGCTAATGCATTGTTACAATTGCGACCTTGCAATATTCGCCTACCGGTTTATCCACCATATGCAATAAGAGCCAGTGCTTGGTCGCGAGGTGACCCCTCTGAAAACCTGGATTTTCAGTGCAATTTTTGATCGGTAGTCGACGCGAGGTCGGCGCGGTCGTCTTTCTTCTCTTTGTTTCTTTCCGCGCCGACCTTCGCGTCGACTACCGATCAAAAGTTGCACTGAAAATCCAGGTTAATTCAGAGGGGTCACCTCGCGACCAAGCACTGGCTCTTATTGCATATGGTGAATACGGTAGTGCTCTTGGTAGTAGCATAAGGAAACGTTGTTGCAGGTCTCCTACAATGGCGGTGTATGGTATTTCAGCGGCGCTTATGGTGGTTTACTTTTTTGATTGGAAGCGACCGAGCAAGTACATCCCTTTCTACAGAAATAAGTTCGACGAAGATCGGCCCTACCGCTAGAGCAAACTACGATATGTGCATACTGTAGATAGTATAGATGCGTGGAGTTCCTTCAAGATGATATAAAGTAGGTGCCAAGTAGAAAAAGGAATGTACATACATACATACTGTAGTCGGTCCACTGAGAATGTGGAGATTGTCGAAGTCACACAAAGCTTTTTTCATTTACAATCCGTGGACATTTATCGCCATGCCTTTGCGTGGTGTCTTACAGAAAGGCGTCAACGACAACAGAAAATTTTTAGATTTTTTCAATCGACCGACAGTACATTTGAGTGCAGTTGTTTCGTTCGCACTGCAACAGCGATTCATGAAGCGATTTGCGCTCTCGCCAGTGCAATGGAACTGACAAGGCTATATTGCAGTTTTGCTGTATTACGTGAAATGTGTGACCGCCCTAAACTAGGTGACTTCATATTATTAGTAAGTAAGTACTTGTAGAAGTAAAAATAGACCGCCGGCCCTTCGGTGTCTCTAAGGGGTAGGCTACCTACTATTTACTATTTATTTGCGTAAAGGAGTTTCTGTGCCTATGTAGCAGTAGCAGCTAAATGTATAGTGTAACTTTTGAATGGCCATGGTGTCTTATGTGTCGTTGCAGTTAGGTCAGGAGCTCCTTGGCACATTCATAGGTGTACTACTATATGCGAATAAACGTGTGACTCAATGCAGTTGATTCATAAGTTGATTGTGCTGCTGGTCCTATTCCAGCACTATGAGTTTCCTACTGGCCCTTGCTTTGTCATCCTAGCCCTTTCGTTTGAGTGGCACCGATGACGGATGACTATTGTTGTTGCAGCCTTTGTATGATTTATTGTGTTAGTGTGACAAATACCGAGTTCCTCGTACGTACTGTACCTATGCCGTGTGTATGCGAAGTGTTTTCCAGGTGGCAGTGTAAACAAGTGGTCAGTGTAAGTTCGTTTGACAATGGATGCTTTGTACGAGGAAGCGTACGCTTATGTGGAGCAGGGCCTATGTTATGACGAGGTTGGACATCGAGATGGAGCTTTGGCCATGTATGAGAAGGGATTGGAACTGATTGACAAGGCTGGGCAGTTGCCTAACGCTCAGGGATCCGTCATGTATTCGAAAATGGTGGCAGCTCGCGAGCATGTTCTATACAGGTACTGTACGACTCAAGAGCCTCGCCGAGCGCCTTTGTGGGCGTCGGGCGCAAGGCATGTGTAAGATTACCAAGCCATAAAACGTTTCTTTCGGGAATCTGGCTGATGGTAAAGAGCTAAGTACTGTACGTACATGTTATGTAGGTTGAAAGATCTGCGAATGGGCGAGGAAGAAGGCGGCAGGGGAGGCGCGTACGAAGCGATGGAGGGCGCAATCGAGGCATTCGGCAGTTCGAAGGATGCGGAAGAGCTGCTGTTGATCCCGGGCGGGGTGCAAGTGTTTATGATCGACGGAGACGAGACGTCCATCCCTTCCTACCCCAGCAGCCTTCGCGTGTTCAAGTTCAAGGAGGAAACAGCCGGAGCCAGTGCACAGCAGCAGGGAGACGCCTGCGCCTTCATCCAGGTCGGCGACTGGCTCTATCCGCTTACTGTCGGACGCAGTCCCGTACTCCACAGTACGTACGGAGCCTACATTTTCCCCAATCCCACCGATCAACAGCCAAGTAAGCTCTCTACACCTCTGTCTGCTCCCCGTTGCCTGTGCTGCAGAACATACGTACCTACTACGCAGCACAGCGATCGGTGTGGATACAAGTACTCTACCTACGTTTGTCACGTACAGTACACACTAGATTTGTAAGTAGCTGTATGTGGTATTATGTATGTACAGTATGGCCGTATGTTGCAGATTTGGTTGTTGGGGTTCTCTTGCCACACGACTTGGATGAGAATTTACTAAACGAATTCAAGCTTCTCATGGACGAGTATACACAGTTACGCACACAGGAGCAGGCACCTGACTTGACCCCAGCGGAGAAAGAACGACTCAGTCACAAAATCTCAAAACTTCTTATAACAAGTATATCATATGTAGGAAAAGATCAGTTCGTTGTGATATCGTCGTCGCATAAACTACTAAAGTACAAATTATAATTCTAGGACCCATGTATTATTTATCTCGAGAACTACGCGACGTAGAGCAAAGCGGTCAAACTTCCACGGATAACTTTAGCTCGCCTCTCCAATAAAAAAAACCGTTTGTCTCCAGCTGCTCTGTGTGTCGAGATCTCGCCAAATTTTTTCAGTACTAAAATCGCCAAATCGGGCGTGGACCATTGGGCAATTCTAAACCTCGCAAACTCCCGAAAAATCAAAATGGCAGAAATAAGCATACGTGATGAAGACGATGAAAATGCGCATCGGGCGTACAGGGTCGTAGGGTGTCGTGGTTTGCGTGGTTTAGCGTCTGCCGAAAGGTGACACGATTTCAGTGCTGAAGGAATTTGGCGAGATCTCGACACTGAGAGCAGATAGAATCAAACGGTTTTTTTTTATTGGAGAGGCGAGCTAAAATTATCCGTGGAAGTTTTGACCGCTTTGCTCTACGTCGCGTAGTTCTCGAGATAAATAATACATGGGTCCTAGAATTATAATTTGTACTATAGTAGGTGTACATATACTGTACACTACGTAGGTTTGCTGTGTTGTATAGCAAATACAGCAATTATACTGGTTGCGAGATTGTGTCCACCGAGAGAGCGCATGGATGTCAGGTGTCGCATACGCTTACAGTGATCGACTCCCTTCCGCTCGCCCGCCGTAGAGAGCGGTGTAGGTACATAGACAGACAGGCGACGAGCGCGGAGGTCAGCTCGCAACCTCCCAGAAGTTATTAGCGCAAGAGGTGAATAGCGCGAGACCGAGTTCGGAAAGCGATGCACTCTCTCAGTGAGCCGCCATTGCATGCGTACATTTAGGAAGGACATGCTTGCGTAACATGTGTTGGTTTGTATCATAGGTGCTGAGTATGCAGTTTGGGGCATAGACAAGGGTGCTCGTAAGACGTCGAAGTTGGTGTCTAAGCAGGCGGATAAGATGAAGCTGGGTGATAAGACACAGGCGCCTGTAGTCGTCGATCCTCGTGTGCAGACTGGAGTGCACTATCTAAGAAGAGGCTCCAAAGTCGCGGTTAAAGTCAGCGGATATGTGGGTGAGTGTGGAGGAAAAAGGACCACGACCAAGACTACTATCCACCATATGCAATAAGAGCCAGTGCTTGGTCGCGAGGTGACCCCTTTGAATTAACCTGGATTTTCAGTGCAACTTTTGATCGGTAGTTGACGCGAAGGTCGGCGCGGTCGTCTTTCTTGCTCGTTTGTTTCTTTCCGCGCCGACCTTCGCGTCGACTACCGATCAAAACTTGCACTGAAAATCCAGGTTAATTCAGAGGGGTCACCTCGCGACCAAGCACTGCTCTTATTGCATATGGTGAATAGTGCATGCGGTGTACGTACACAGGAGGTGTTTGTTGCAGTGAACAAGATTGGGCAGCTGGCGGTGGGAGTAGGGAAACGGGTGGCTAAGAAGGCGGAGAAGAGTGTGGGCGGCACATCCACCAAGACTGGCAGTCTCGTTCACGATGCTGCTACATTGGTCGCTGGCGGCGTCGTTGGTATGTATGTACCTGCAATACCTTTCTTTTGTTGCATCCCAATTCAAGGCCGTGTTGCAGCTGTCTGCATTGCAGCCCTGTGGAACATGGGGGCAACATTTATGTTAATAGTTGATTACAAGTTTGCTATACAGTACAGATTATGAGTGGTAACGCTAGTACAGTATGTAATGTACGTACTTGCGTATCGTTGTACGTGTTCTTTTGTAGGATTTGGTACAGTGTGGATGGGTCTGGAAACTGCAGCGAAGGTGTTGGCGAAGGATATCGCTAATGAGACAGTACAAGTAGTGGAACATAAGTGAGAGCGGTATTTGCCTTTGGGTAGATAAACATAAGCGCAAAGTGTGTGCGTGCAATGTACTGTACTATCCTTCCATACAGAATAATACATGTTCATTTGCTGCGTACGTGCAGACAGAGGTGAACAATGCAAATGCAGGAGAAGTGTGTGCTGCGTTAAGGTATGGTGATCAAGCGGCTGTAGTGACGGACGATGCGTTGCACGTTGCTGTGCATGGAAGTGCGGCTGCCTGGAATGTGTACAATCTGGGACCGAAAGCGATTCTCAAACGGAGCGCAAAAGAAGCCGGAATGACTGTTCTCAAGGATTTGGGAGGAAAAGCTGTGAAGAAACCAGACGCTGTAAAAGCTCTGCCGTCCACTGCTGGTGGCAGTGGTAGTGGCTCGCAACAGTGACCGAACTGGCACTGATGTCCATGCATAAAAATAAGAGTGGTGGATTCATAGGATTCGTTAATTTTAGTCCAGCGTTGGTTTTACTTTTCGATTCGAAGTGCCAAGCAGTTGTTTTGACCGAATTTTTTAAAATTACCGATAGTACCTACGTTATTACCGAAAAATCATACGTACGTATTTACTATTTACCTATGGACCAGTTGCGCTAAGAATTATGGGTGGTCGTGAGCTGTACCGATTAAGAAAGCACTGCAAAAGTATAATACAGAAGGGTCAGCTCGCGACCAGCCATAATTTTTTTTTGCGCAACTGGTCTATACACTCATGGTCCTGATACTGCTGTATGGCCAAAAATGTAGGGCTAGAGGCAGCCTTGTAAGCCTAGGCAGCCTTGTAGGCCTTGTTTTGTAACAACCATGCTTGACACAAGAGCTGTCTTCCGTTCATTTCGGGTCTACCGAAGAATACTCTTTCTTGCTATTTCTATTGAGCTTTTTCTGGCAAAATTAGCTCTGTCACTGGTACGTACTATGTATACATATCTTTCGTCATAATGATGTGTTCATACAAAGGGAGTAAAAGGTTTTTTGAGATGAGATTTGCTGTGAGTTCAGTATTGTTCTTATGCTGTGCTGTTATCCAGACGGTCTTCGTTCTTGTTGCAAAGTTGGCAGGCTACACGATGAGCAAAACAGTAATCAATTTTTGGTCTCGTTTCTAGATATGGCATTTTGCCGCGCCGCTGTTCGACCTCTGGCGTTGTGTGCTCCGAAAGAATTGATTGGTTTTCGTCTCGTGTGGAGAAAGCCTGCAGATTCCAGCTTATCCATGCTTCAGCGTCAGCCTGGCAGATATTTTGCAAAGGGCAGGGACAGGATCAAGTCAGGCAAAAGTTCACCTTCAGGTAAACTTGGTGGAGCCGTGGCTGTAGATGGTGCTGAAGACCTGTTTGACCCAGAGGAGGTGAACGCTGAATTTCGCGTCCTGCTGGACAACTTCAACGAGAGACTGACGCAGCAGATGTCTCTTCGCACTGATATTCGCGCATATCAGCAACTGCAAGTGACACTGCGAGACGGAAGTCGCAAACCGCTCAGCCAGTTGGGAACCGTCCGACTGAAACCCACATTCCTGGAACTCGTGTTGACACTGCCTGAATACCAGAAGCCAGTGAAGGAAGCACTGGAGAAATCCGCATTGAATGTGACACCACAGCAAGAGCGAGACAGTCTGATCATTCCGCTGCCCAAAGTGACAAGAGAACGACGCCAGGAACTCTGCAAGCTTGCAGATACTATGCTTAACCGCTGCATCGAGCAACTGAATGCGGTAAGTGCCCGTAATGTTACATGCGCCCAGCCCGGGTGACTTGACTTACTGTTGCATGCTTGTATGCTATCACTGAGGCCGATTTATGTTGTGGGCGAGAAAAGATAGTTGAGGCCGTAATCAAAGGAAGAAATGAGGTGGGGCTGGATATTTCTCTTGAGCTCATATGCTCATTTGGCTTCCTTCCTGACCATCATAAATGAGGCAAGCGAGTAGTAACTCAGGAGAAGCAGACAATGGCCCGTCAGTTGCAAGTGGGTGACCGCACCTCACCTTCAGTAGGTGTAGTTAGATGTACCGGCAGTACCTGACGTTTTTGTACTGTCGGCTGGGTAAATTCATTCGTTAGGGTTTTGCCATAATTTGTTCACTTGTGGATGGCAAAACCTAACGAAGAAATTATTAGCTAAAAGGCTAACATGGGAAGAGCAGAGAAAAAGCACGCACAGCATCATCGGCTCGGCAGTAATTTGCGGGAAGCGCAACCTCCCTTCCCAGCTGCTTCTTCGCTTGTGACACCCCAGTGACCTTGCATATCTTTCATTTTCTTTCTATTGGATGTGAGGGGCGGATATAACAATGGAGTTACAGGCGACATTAGCTATCCTTTCTCGTCCACAAGTCGGCCGCGGTGATGCAAACATCTATTTTGCAGATATTCAAGCATCACTCCACAGCTCTGTCAGACAAGATAACGGCTGGCGGCGGATCCAAAGACAACATCATGCAAAGAATTCAGTACTTGCAGTACAAGAAAAATGATTTCGTGCAAGAGGCTAAGGATATCGTCAAACTGAAGAAACGCGAACTGATGGAGGAAGCCATCTGATAATATTGACTAGTTGCGCGCGCTGACTTTTGGGTGGTCGCGAGGTGGCTCCGCGGTATTTTGTGTGCCATTGGGGATTTCGACGTGGTTCGGTCATCTGAGAGTGGAAAAGGAGCGAGCTAAAATAAGAAAATACAACAAACGACGTGGACAACCACCCAAATTTCACAAAATACCTCGGGCCACCTCGCGTCCACCCAAAAGTGTTAGCTCAACTGGTCAATACTGTAAACGAACAGGCATAGGCCTATTTTGAACAGAGGGTGCTGTATGGTATACACTATAGACTATTGGTTGGAACCATTTTTTTATTTTATGGTTTACACTTGTGTATGCCTATGTACAGAGTGTCTCAAAATAAACCGAACACTTTTCCGTGCATGTAACTCTGGAACCACACGTTAGATTTTCATGCGGTCTTTTGTATTTAGTAGCCAAGGCTTCAACTTAGATGTGTGCAAAATTTCAGCTACTTGGTCCACATGCTTCAAAAATTACGAAGGTTTGAATCTCGAATCTCAAAATCGACGTTTTTCTTTAGTATGGAGAAAAAATACGGTCTTATTTCTCAAGATAACCTTGTTCCATGCGTTTGCTATGCTGCCACTGGGGATAATGCATGAGATACACATTTCCTAGCATTTTGGGACATCTTTTTTCATTACGAGACTAATTATATTTTGTACTATGCACAGGAGGCCCCTAAATCGGCACTAACAGTTCGAAAAACCCTCGTTTTTGACCGCCAGAGAAGGATGTGTTTGAGCAGCTTCCACTGGGCCTATGAAGCTAAAATTTTGTCAACATCTAAGTTGAAGCCTTGGCTACTAAACACAAAAAACCGCATGAAAATCTAACATGTGGTTCCAGAGTTATATGCACGGAAGTGTTCGGTTTATTATGAGACACCCTGTACATACGTACGTACGGTAGCCATTCAACTTGTGCACAGACAGTTTACAACTTTTTTATTCATAGTAGTTTCACATGAAAAAAACAAGTGGAAGTGGAGCACCCTCAAGCTTCCATAAATGTTGTACACCCTGGGTTGGTGTGGACAGCTTGAAAAACCAAAGGGTACAACCTATGCGCCGCGTACAAAGTACAGCGCGCGCGCGCGTAGACAGCGTGCCAAGCGCTTCCGTCGGCTGGACCGCTTCTTCAACAGTCCGTCTACGCGCGCGACCCGTACTTTGTACGCGGCGCAGATATACTTTGGTTCCTCAAGCTGTCCACGCCAACCCAGGGAACCAACACCAACATTTCTGGGAGCTTGATAGGAGACAGGAACGGAACGGTACATAATAAACAACAACAAAAACCAAAAGCCTGCACTCGCATACTTGGTAGGTACAGTACGTGTCTCCCGTAGCATACTAAATTTTAGCATAGTCACGGCTTGAAAGTGGGGAGTTTTCGCACACCGGACTCGTCGATTACTTGTAGCTGATAGGCGCCTAGGTTGACCACAAATCGCTGTTCCACTTCACGTATCACATTCTGAACAGCTTCCACGGCATCTACTTCTGTCCAGTCTTCAACATAATATTGTATGAGAACATTTGGAGATAGTCATACGTAACTGTCTCTGCATGCAAGAGCACTCCAGCGCTACTCTTGCTTGCTACCTTGCTTGTAGGTCCTATCGAAGATGGCGTAGCCAAATTTGCCTCCAAAACCCTGCATGATGTAGGGCGCATCGAACTTGGTTCCCAAGTAGTCGATGCCGTAGAGATAGGTTTTCTTCTCCGCGTCATCAAAACCACCGATCAACATCCAGACTACGCTCATATCCTGAACAAACGCACTCGTCTGCTGCACAAAATACGAACGCACGAAAAATAAAAAAAAGCTGAGCACCCGAGATCTCAAGCCCTCAGCGATCTGTCGGCGAACATAATGACCCACGGACTGCGGACCAAGTTCATAACCTGCAAGACAACCAATGTTCATTACTAATCAACGTTGAGGAATCATGTGTTTGATTCAGTGCACGTGATGTACGTATACTATGTATACATACTGTATAGTGATTCCTACCATTTCTCATCTTGTAGAGCTGGAGATTTTTGGCGATGAAGTCACCGAATTGGACGGCGTCGCCGCCTTCACCTTGGATCACCATCACTATCTTCTCACCCAGACGAAATGACTTATCTTCATCTGTATACAAAACACAGCAGCATAGGTAGCATAACACGAACGAGCGATTAGCAGTTGCAGTGAAGCTGGATGGCGCTTTTTACCATTAACAGCCGCAACAGCACCGCCGCCAGTGAAAACTCTCGCGTTCGCCGCCAGTACCACACACTTCGCCGTTCTCACGCCAATCAGGAACTCAGTTGAAGACATCCTAGGTAGCACAACAAGCAGCACAGTCCAGTCCAACAAAGGCACACCTTCCATATTGATGAACAGAGCAGCATGAATATGAACATAATACTGATTATATTGTATTGATTTGTAATTTGTAAATCTTGGGAAATAATCCCAGTCTAGCGCAGTTTCTCACATTCAACGCACAAATAAATGTTTATTTGCACACGACGACTTATTGATGAATTCCGCAAAAATATAAAGTGTTTTAAGTGTGACATTTGCGACTGATCACCTGAAGCACAAACCATAACCGCGGAAACTGTATCAAAACAGATTTAATATTCAAGTGAGTAAAGAAGTGCACATGGAGTGCCAAACAGTTGTTCCCTAAACCTACAGCTTGATCTATGCATAGGAATGCTGAATTCGTATAACAGTAGCAGTAACGTACACACACCGCTCTTCCAATCAGCCAGTCTACAACAAGTCCCAACTGAACCTAACAATAACCATAACAGACTGAATCGTCGCCTGTATAATAAGCCTCATTATTGATTACGAATCAAACAGACTGGAAGCATACGCATTAGCAACTTCCTATCTTATTTATTTACCGCAGCTCTAAGTACTTCCATCAGTAACCAACACCGAATAATGTAGGAAAATGACAGACCAAGTATTGTACGCCATGATAGCATTCAAGAAGTAAAATAGTGATAAATACAGTTAACCTTAAGAGGCAAGCAACTGGACTGACTGACTCACATACATGCGTGCGCATTGGTCATCGTAACGGTTACTTCAACAGAAATCAAATTCATAGAATACACGCGTAGGAATCCAACACTAAGAAATGCATCATTGAGCCCTTACAACGACTTCGCACGACGATTGCTGTCAAAGCAGCGCATGTAAGCATAGTATATTTCAATAGCTACAGAGAAAGCTTCAATAGCTAAGCAAATTCCCGCAAAAACATGCAATCATCGTGCAAAGTATGCGCCCCTCTACGAGGCATATTGTACATTCCATACGTGGAACTGCAAAGCCGTACGTACACGCCACATGTCCAAATGATGCTACTTTTACCTAATTCCATAACTGTACAATCAACAGTAACGGGAATACGCGCAGCATTTACATGCCACAAGCAAAAGCACAGCATTTTGCCAAATACCCAAAGGCAAATTGCGCATAAGCACAAGCATAGAACCAACGCATAAGCAGGGAATGGTTGTGCACTCGCAACTAATGCTTTACCTCTGTACATACATACATACGTACATACACGCGTGGCAGGTAAAGATAAGCTTGAAGACATGCGCTAAGATACTGCAAGAAGACACCAACAAAAGAACAGGGAAATGCGGGGATCGACTGTGAAATTATTCAGAGCGTGATATAGTAGATAGATAGACTGTACACATAAGTATAATAGTCCAGGCATGGACACAGCTCGGCCACCCTGTTCCGCTGTTGGTGCGCTCTACGCTCACACTCGCCCTGTCATCTGCACTAATCACGGCAGTACATATACTTTAGTTGCAACTGAAGTGATGCCCAGCCGAGCAGAGTACAGAGAAGAAGAGAGCTTAGAGCTTGTCTAGGCCCAACTTGCGAATGTCGGAAAGTACAGGATCGGGGATGGTATGCGTCTTGGTAGGCACCTGCAGCGACTCTCTCTGCTTCCATAAATTCAACTGCTCCTGTAACTCAGCACACTCTTTTACAGTACTCCACTACACTACAGACTGCCGTCCCCGTGTGAGCGTCACCTTGTAGTGATGAATGATATCTTGGTCGGCGGGACAGGACTCGATGAAGGCGGCTGTGCGGTAGGCGGTCAGCATGTAGTTCCAGAGATGCGCCAAACTGGGCGGCAGGTGGAAGCCGCAGAGTTCCTGGCCGGCGATCCGAATGTGGTGCAGACGCGGCATCAGCTCACAGTCGTACTCCGTCATCGACGAGCCCAACAGGTAGCGAGTCCCACGCTGCTCCAACAACTGCAACAGCATACACTTGCACATGCACACAGAGCAAGCACAGAACGCGAAGGAAGATCGTGCCTGGTTGATGCTGGCCAGATGTTCCATCAGCTTGTGATACGCCGGCTGAACGGAAGGATGCGACAGCGCGTCTCCTCCGCCTCCTTGCTTCTCGTAATCTGTGCGCGCCTTCAGAAACAGCTTGAAATTCTACAAAACAACACCTCCCTTGCCACCCTCTTCGGATCTGTCTCGTCTCATATGCCCGCAGCGTCCTACAATATGTCGTTCTACAGTTACATCATTTGTCAGGAATCAATATGCAAGAACGTTTGCGCAGGAATAGAAGGTGGAAGACAATTGGCTTGAGGCCTGACATGTACCCAACCCAACCTACTGAGTACAAAATGGGGCAGTGTTACTGATACGCTCCCCATACGCTTCCTATTTTGTTGAAGAAGACGGCAGTCAAAGCAGTGCGCGTGCGGTCCTTATTATGAAGACGTGATTGGGATTGGAGTGCCTGGATGGAACCAGCATCCAGCTGGTGTCAAAAGGCACAAGCAAGCGCTCCTGCCTCTTCCTCACTTCGTGCTCCTACTGCTATAACAGACTCACGCCTACTCTCAGCAGCACTCGACTTAAACACGAAACGCGACCGGTCCTATTGTTGACGGATACAGTGCTTTTCAAACCAATCTTGAAATGGAAGAATCTAGGCACAAGAATAAAGTGTGGTAACGCCTGAAAACAGGTCGTTTGCATGAAGACGACAGACTCAAGAGCGCCCACTTGCACGGTGATAGCAGATGCGGTATATACTTACTTATATACCTACGAGTGTAAGGGCCCCATACTATTCTTCGCACACACTTCTGAAAGGGAAGAACGAAGGTGATTGAGGCTGCCAATATCCAAATAAATAAGTGCATAGTCATACGGCGAGCGCGCTGTGTTCTGCTGCGGGCGCTAAGGCTGAGCTCGACGTCGACAGCCAACTTCTCCATAGATAGGCCATTTCAAAGCAGGTCAGAGAGTCAACAGCAAGCAAGCAGCTTCGGCATGATTTGTTTGCGCACGCCGCCCCCACTTACGGTACTGGTCTGGCACTATGCAACAGAACGCAACGACTAAACCACTATCAAAAGCACAATCCCCACCCAAACTCGCACTTTTACTGCCCCTTTACGCACCAGACAAGTGGTGCCGTTACATTGCACTGGACTGGACCCATGTGGCACGCATTTTTATGCCTCAACATTACACGAGAGCCTTCGTGTTCCTGCATAGGAGCAATTCCAATAATTTTAAAACACATGCCCTGCTGTTGTATCTTTCATCACTAACACTAACACACACCGACAAAAATAAAACTGGACATGTCTCGCGCTGAGACAAGTACCGTACATACGTCGTTGTAGTACGCATTGTGTACATGCATACATACAAGGTAATGCATGAATGAGGGAAGGAAGGACAGAGCGCAAGTCGTTGTTGTTGTTGTTCCAACACATTTCCCGTCTTTTGCTCCTTCCCCCAAATGGACAGCATTTACAATTTGTAGTTGTAAAGATTTCTTGGCTCAGGCATTATTGGCTGTATGGCTAAGTGTTACAACGCGGCCCCCTCTGACATTGCATGCACCGTAAAATTCATACAGTTCTGTAGATGATGCGACGCCTGGCGCATATTTTCCCACCCCAACGAAGATAAGAGACTTACCCGGTACAAACTTTCAATCTTCTTCTCCACGGTCACATCTTTCTCGAACAGAGGAACCTGGTACTCCTTCGCAATATGAAATATTCGACCCTCCAGCTCACGGTTGTCGGTGTAAGACGTTCCGCTAAAACCAAATGGACCTGTTCCGCGGGTGGTCGCGAGCTAATCCAGCTCTTTTTCACTGCATTTTTCCTCTCCCAACCATTAAAAATGCATTTAAAAAATGTACTGCACTACAGAGGGGTCAGCACGCGACAACCATAATTCTTAGCGCAACTGGTCCTTAGTTAATCACTAGCCATCGTGGCTAGCTACCTAATATTTACTGCCTGCTATAGTCTGGCCGGAGAGTTCAGCTATGGAACTTGGCTCGTGCTGCAGCTTGCCTGTAGAATAGGAGTACGTGAAGTATGGACAGTATCTGCGGTTCTCTTCATAATACACTAGAAGTATACACGAGCTTCGATTCGCTGGCTTAGAGTAAACATATTTAGCATTAAAATCATACGAGCGAGTTGTCCCAAGCTCTTTTCGATCATGTGCACGTGACCGCAAAGCTTTTCCCTCTTGTAGCAATAAGGGCATTGGATGAAGAGAAAAGTGAGGTGTGCGACCTCGTCCCTTTTTTCGACCTTTATTGCAACAGGAAGGGAAAAACTCGAACTCGATCACATGCAAATTATTGAAAAGAAGAAGCTCGGGGCAACTCGCTCGTATGATTTTCATGCTTGTATACGTCGACTCCAGCCAACAAAAGTGAGCTCCGAAAATACCGTGATTTCAGTACTGAAAGAATTTCCCACTCCCCTAGTTAAATTCTATCCAAACGGCACGCAGCACGGGCCAAGTTCTATATGGCAAACCAACTCTGGTCCGACTATTTACGTATGTACACACACAAAGTAGGTACATATAATAAGCCATTCAGAAACGGTGGACGTTAGACGGTAGCGGTGCCTGAACTACGCCAAGGCGACCATATGCTGTGACTGTGTGACCATGAAGTTAAAGCAAGACTATCGTCTACCGTCAACAATTTCTTTATGGACTGGGCTTTAGCTTTTACGTTCTCTGCTCCACCAAGATTGGCGGTTGGGCGCCGAGGAAATTTCGCTTGAATGGCTCACTGTTCACATTCACCGTCTTCACTTCCACACGCACAAGACCCAACTCATACAAAGCGTAGAGCTCCATCCAAAATTCCTGACAAAAGAGACAGGCGCCGATGCGACGATTATCGATTCCCGAGGCCTGAAACACACAATCTACTCTCCACTTTAACATACAGCAGGAACCCACAAAATAAGTATTTGTCTCTGCATTCCTCATTATCTGAGAAGTCAGGAAGACTTCTCTTTTTTCAGTTCTCAAAAATATATAAATTATACCTAGCTAACAAAAATAAAATAGAAACCGTAAACATTGTGGGCGCGTCGCGACCCCGCAGCGTTGAAATGAATTTGCATAAATTCCCCGCGCGATGACCTCTCGATGAGCCCACATACACTTTTATTAGAGCCGTCGCGGAACGAAAGTGAGAATCGAATGTAAATTCATTTCAACGCTCCGGGGTCTCGACGACCCCACAGATTTGACACTAATTATTATTATTTATAATTTTATTACACCGTCCATGCCGTTAGTCAGTATGTTTCAAAAAAGTCAAGCCACCTTACCTTGACATAAAGCTCCAAGAACGGCTTTTGTGATGGATCTGTAGCTCCGTTGACCGAGTTCTCTCCAGAAGGTCCATTCACATAACCGTTCTCCGCCATTTTGTATCAAGAAAAATCTGCACAATAAAGAGGCGCTTGCGTCTTATCATCCAAGTAAAACTCCAATACTCTTCCAGTCAAAGCTAGAAAATCTGTACACTGTAGACTGATAGCTGCACATTGACATTAGTGTATGTACTAAAGGGGAAGCAGGCGCCAAAACAGGAAACATGTTTTACATACGAAAAACGGTGAGACGGTGACACTAAGCGTCACACACATTAGGAATTCCATAAATAATCAGGAGAAACAGAAGGAATAGCCTACATATGACATTTAGTACTTCTATATGCTATGTAAGCTCTAGTACGTACGCTCATCATGACGAAACTACAAAGGCTAAACTTGGGGGAGCGAGTAAAAGCGCAAGTGGCAGGACAAAAATTTGGGACGGACAACTTCACCACCTCGTGCTCGCGCATGTCAACATCACGTTGAAACCTCAGCAACAACAGCTCTCCTTTACCGATCAGCTCTTCAGATCACATCACCCTCCGCGCCCGATCGGGATCGTGGATGTCGATATGTGCTAATATATAATCTCTATAAATGTGGATCGTAACGTTCGTCATGGACAGATATATAACAGCATCCATGCGGCGCGTGGTTTAGTAAAGGCACGTACCCCTAGAACGCGGTACGCCTGCCGCTGGCGCCTTACTCCACTTCCAACCTTTACTGTGCGCGGTATAGCACGCGGTCTAGGAGTCCTTGACTTACTAAAAGTGTGGTAATGCGAGGTGTTGGATTTCACTGGGAGGTTATGTTGGGAGGTTATTGGGAGGTTATTGGGAGGTTATTATGGTATGACCCATCAGTTTAGGAGATCAGTTAGAATTGCATTTCACAGCAATAGGTGGACAGGAACCAGTATCGGCAGGTAGATACTTTGTGTCGGCAGCCGTCAAAGACCAATCACATTTCTCGCTTATTGTGAATATCTCGCAGAGGAGCCAAGCCGAAACTACACCTTTTGTTGTGGGTCTAACCTGTTTCATTGGGTAAAGGTGGCACCCGATCGTTACGCCGCGGTACCACAGCGGGACAAATTATTGCATACTAGTGGCAATAGCCTAATTCAAGGTTATTGTGTCTTGACTCTGAAGGCTTGTGCTTGTGTCTTGCTCTTTTGTATTCTGCTGACAACGCTGGGGTATGTTATGTGGTATTTATTGTATTTTTGATTGTGTCTTGTGTTCCACTCCTACATCCTTAGGCTAAGCTTAGGCTTAGGCTCAGGCTTAGGCCTAAGCCTTAGCCTGTGTACACAGCCTCTAGCCTAACCTTGTTTGTGCACAAAACAATCAATCATACATATGCCACAACTACCACTTGCATCCATAATTTGTCTGCTGCGGTACCCCGGCATAACGATCGGGTGCCATTTTTACCCAATGAAGCAGGTTTGACCCACAACGAAAAGGTGTAGGTCGGCTTGACTCCTCTGCGAGATATTCATAATAAGCGAGACATGTGATTCGCCTTTGACGTCTGCTGACACTGTATCTATCTGCCGATACTGCTTCCTGTCCACCTATTGCTGTGAAATGCAATTCTAACTGATCTCCGTTACTGATGGGTCAAACGCGAATAACCTCCCAATAACCTCCCACCGTAAAATGAAATCCAACACCTGGTAATGCGGCGGTCTAGGAATCCTTGTCTAGACTCTTAGTTGGGCAACGACGAAAACACGCAGGCGCAGGCGCAGGACGCAGCTTTTGGAAAAGGCGCAGGCGACGAAACGGCGCAGGATTTTTTGAACTACAAAATCGTAGTACTCATGACGTTCGACCCATCAGCTAGAAGATCAGTTAGAATAGCATTTCGCTGAAAGAGTTGGACAAGAAACAATAGATATGCTGTTGGCAGATGTCGATGGCAAAGGCCAATTCCACGTCTCGCTTGTTTTTCATTTCTCACAGGAGAGTTCAGGTGAAACTACACATTTTCGTCGTGGGTCACATCTACTTCATTTGGTAGAGATGGCACCCGATTGTTTCGTCGCAGTACCACAGCGGACAAATTGTGCATGCAAGTGGCAGTTGTCATTATATTGGGGCAAACCATTGGTTTGGGGCAATTGGGGGGAAAACCATTGCTGAGTAAACCGTTGGTTTTGTAAATGCAATGGTTTCATAAAAACCAATAGAATGGCTTTGTCAATACCAAAAATATATAACACCTGTATTGGGAAGAATGGGCTATGTAGTGAACAGAAACGTGGAGACATTGTCCCCTTTTTCGCCCCTTTATAATGCGGGTTTTTCAATCCCCGATTTTTATTTTCCCCTATTTATTGGGTTTTATGAAACCTTTATAAAGGGTTTTATGAAACCTAAAGGAGGGGCAAAAAGGGCCCCATTATAAAGGGGCAAAAAAGGGGACAATGTCTCCACGTTTCTGTTCACTACGTCATGTAGCCAATTTGTCGCGAGGTGAATGGAAGTCCCAATTCCTAAGGAATGGAAAACTCTCCGGGGCAGCTGGGCTCGAACCCACAACCTTCGGCTTGCCGTGCCAATGCTCTACCGATTGAGCTATGCCGCCGGACAAGAGTTCCATCGCAAGTGCCTGCTATATGTACCCGCATACGCAGCGCCACTTGCCATCCGTCACCCGCTAGGTTCTAGGCACCCTCACCACACCATTCTTCCCGATACAGGTGCTATACGAAAATGTGTAGTTGCAGCTGAACTCTCCTGCGAGAAATGAAAATCAAGCTCTACCAATGCCATATTATATTGTTTCGTGTCCAATTCTTGCAGCAAAATGCAATTCGGTTTTTTTGCTGATGGGTCTAACGCTCTGAGTACATAGGTTTTGTAGTTCGAAAAATCCTGCGCCATTTCGTCGCCTGCGCCTTTTCCAAAAGCTGCGTCCTGCGCCTGCGCCTGCGTGTTTTCGTCGTTGCCCTTAGTTGTCACTTTCAAGGTATCCATGCATTGTTTTCATTGTGTCCATGGTAGACGTAGCGGTATCGGAAAACAAGACGGAGGTTTCTTTCTTGTTTGTTTTCTTCTTAGAAAGTCGTGGTTTATCATCTATGACATCGATTCGTAAACATCAACTCGCCGTTGTATCGCCCTCACAGTTTCAAACTCAGGTAATGCCATATCTGCCACCGTATTCAACGCAACGGTTTTTAAATACCCCTGTATGCGGTATGTACGCTGCACGTTACAAAAAGTTCGCACGCACTTACGTAGAATAGGTGTGATGCACTTGCTGTTGCCGCGTTCAGAACGGACGTAAACGTACGTACGACAACCCCCGAAAAGCCATGGAAATTGGAAAACCATCGACTGTTATCTACTTTTATATAACAAATAGGGCTAATGTGTGTGTCTGTCTGTGTGTAACGCTATACACTCGCTCAGTTTT
This sequence comes from Epsilonema sp. ZAB3_2, assembly GCA_030247985.1. Classification (NCBI taxonomy): domain Eukaryota; kingdom Metazoa; phylum Nematoda; class Chromadorea; order Desmodorida; family Epsilonematidae; genus Epsilonema; species Epsilonema sp. ZAB3_2. Next base: position 4,587 of record JASAMW010002377.1, on the reverse strand, counting down.
GCAGCTACATCGTCGACACAATGGCTCATTCGAAAGCTTATGACCCCAAGGGCGACAAGAAGCCCTTCGATTTTGATCTGTTCAGGCGATCATCCATTATCGATCGATAATCGATATTTCAGTACTAAAAGCGCGCAGACTCACTCAATTTTGCAGCTACAGCGTCCATCCAGGTATCTTCCTAGAGCTTATGCCCCTGCAAAATTTGCACGTCAAAATAGTACGTCGAACGTACGTGTAAGTCCCCGTTCTAAACGCGGCACGTGACGTGGGTACGTACAGTAAGCGTAGTTCACTGAGACCAACGATTTCGCGATGCAGATGCATCCTCCGTGGGAAGAAATGGTTGCGCCCCAGTACAAGGATGTGGTGTACGCATGGAGTGAGGCATGTGGACAGATGCGTGACTTTCTTCGACGCCCTGAAGTGATGAGTCGAGAGTACTGGGCGCTGCATTCCGATAAGGCGGATCACATGAAGAGAATGGTGGAAGCAGTTCAGAAGCTCACGACCACTGGCGACATTCCAACACAAGCGGATGCTCAAAGGGATGGTTCAGGCGGGTCACAACAGGCGGATGGAGGCTCAGCCATGGCTCCTGCATTGGAAGATGAAGGAAAAGAAGAAGCGAGAGAAGGACAAGACGAAGAGAAGAGGGCGAAGGCGGAAGAGGAAGTAGTAGGAGCGAGGCCGCTGCGAGAGCACACCATGTCCAAGTTCACTATTGTCTACTCGCGCAGTCCCAAGGAGTTTTATGTGATTGACTCCAAGGACAAGAAGCGCTTTCTGCTGCTGAACAAGCGACTGCAGAAGCTGGGATGCGCGACCGAACGGAAGCTGGAGGAGGAGGAAGCAGAGCGGGAGCGAGTGAGGCAGTGGCGCAGTTCCCTGCAGCAAGGAGCTGTGCTTCTGGCCAAGTTCGAGGAAGACCACGCTTGGTACAGAGCCGTCGTCGAGAGGATTTTCCCTCATGAGTTCTATGTGCGCTACATGGACTTCGGGAATCGAAAGATGGTGAACGAGAAGTGGGTGATTCCTTTGGAGAGCGAAAGCCTTCGCGATTACCCCGCTCGTCTGTACAAGTGTCAGCTGATGCGACAGAATGTGCAGGATCTCTATCAGTCCGTCTTGTCGCGATGGAAGGAGCACTTCGAAGAAGATTCCGAGTTCTACATGGTGTTCCTTCGCTTCTCCAATACGGAACAAAGCTGGCATGTGCTCATGTTTGACACCGGCGAGGAGCGATACTATCTCAATGATTACTTCAACGGAAAGCGTCGCAACATTGCGCCCTACGCGCAGTCCCAGCCTTACTCCTACTGAAATGATAGAGCACTGGAATTCTCAAGGGTAGGAAGGGTGCGTGATTATAGTCTGGCCAATAGCAGTTGGCACTTGGACTCAAGGCGCGTTGCGTAAAATAGATTTACAAATGCGGATTTCTGTCCACGCTTCGTGTACTCCTATTCAGAAGTACATGCAAACTACGCAACTCGCCTTGAGTCCAAGTACCAACTGCTATTGGCCAGACTATAGTAGGCCTGCATATGCAGAAGTATTCGCATCACGATGATACTATGTATACCTATGTAGTAGCTACGAAGAGTAGAGCTGTGTAAAGACGAAGAGTGGAGCTGTGGAGAGTAGACAGCGCACGCATCAGTGTAGTAATGTTATGTTCTGTCAAACAGAATGGTTTTTGTATTGCCAGTCCATCCCCGAGTTCTCTCTGGGCCTTTGTCCGCGCTGCGAATAATATGAATACGCATTCATGGATTTTCTTCACGTTTCGTGTACTCCTAGTATTCTGCGAGAGTACAAACATGTAAAACTGTGCAGCACGGGCAGAGACCAAGGGAGAACTTTCGCTGGACGAACTGTCTAGTGGGCTAATGTACTATCTGTCGCTGTCTGTTTATGACCCGCTAATATATAAAATAGGTAGGTTCAGGTACACTAGTACATATGGGGCTATGTATTGGGGGGGGGGGGCTATGCATGAGACACTTTTTATGTTTTGCCAATATGGGGCTATGCATATGGGGGAGAGGGCTATGCACCGGTACATTCGGTATGTTATGCAGTACTTACAGTACGCTGTCTGTCAGTCATGCTGTCTGATGACTGTGTACTAAGTATGTCGTGATAAACATGTTTATAATTACGGCGTAATTACGTTGTGTTGCTCGAATAAAGGCTTCATTTGTCCGTTGAGCCGAGATAAGCTGAACCACTAAATGCGTTGTTTCAATCAAACAGATCAGTCGAAGAACGCAAGCAAGTCTCATTTCTGCGCAGCAATTAGGCGATTGAACAGAGATACCTACTAACGCTGTACTATATGTTGGAACATTTCATAGATTGAGGCTGATCCAGAGGATCGTGTTCCCTTGATCGTGCGTGGCCTGGAAATAGGGAACTGTGTGCAGAAATGGAACCATCTGGAATACTTGCAGGCGGCGTTGGAAGAAAAGAAAGTCTCTGTTCATATCTGCCCGGTGCCGCAAATGGATTTTTTGTCCAAGAATTTTCAATACATGTAAAGCATGCATGCGTGAAGCTAATAGTAGCAAGTTAACCAGCTCCGGTATGCCCTCGCCCGCTCAGCCCGCGGGCCGCCCGCAGGCCGCCTGAAACGTCAATCGAATGAATAATTTTTTCCTGTTTCTGCCGGCGCTTTTTTCGATTCCGCGTGGCCTGCGGGCGGGCTGAGCGGGCGAGGGCATATCGGAGCTGGTTAACTGTGGTGATCTATGGAAATGGACAATGGACATTGTGTGAACGCTCTACCTGGGCCTTTGGTTTTGTAGAACGATGGACGCTGCGAGCCTTTTGCAAAAGTGCACCGAAAATTTTTCTTCGATGTCGTCAGATGATGCCGTTAAAAGCAAGGCAAGCAGCCAAGCTGAGTATGATGGGTATTATAATAGTATACAATACATACGTATGTATGTGACATTGTAGGTGTATTACTATCTTCGATCACTCTCAACTGAAAATCAACGGAAGATCCCAGCAGACTTTTATGCCGATTTTCCTTCTTTAGCTCAGGATTTCGTTATGCCCAAGGAGCTTTTAGAACGGCAGATATTTTCCAGCATTCTCAGACTGTCTTCTCCATCTTGCCAAATGTGGACTCACTATGACGTATGTATTTACAAACAGTATGTACTACGGCGTTTGCGATCCGCTAGTTTTGTGGCCTATTTTGAGCAGATCACGGATAATTTGCTGGTGCAAGTGGTTGGAAGAAAAAGCATAACGCTGTTTGCTCCACATGAAGTCCCAAATCTCTATCTTACAGGTAACCCCCGTATTGGTGTGATGATTTCAATCGCAGTGTGAGATTGCATTGGTGATGATGTTTAGGGGACAAGTCGCGAGTGCTGAATATCGCTGAACCAGATTTGAAGAAGTTTCCACTTTTCTCCAATGTGCTGCATCATGTGGGAACACTGGAGCCGGGTGATGGCGTCTACATTCCTGCTCTCTGGTTCCACAATACCACTGCCCTGCAGCTCAGCGTGGCTGTGAATATATTCTGGAGAGCCTTGGACCCAACCTTTTATGACTCCAAGGACGTGTACGGTAACAAGGACTTGCTGCCGGCTCAGCGCGTCCAACAATCGATGGAGAAGTCGCTGTCCATTTTGCAGTCCTTGCCAAATCCATATAGAACAGTCTATGGGCTGCGAATGATAGAGAGAATTAAGGACACGTTGCTGAATTCCAGCTAGCATCTAATTTTTGTGATCGTGCGTACTTACTTGTACTTTTACGTATGCAATACTTTCTTATATCGTTTACTGCGAAAAGACAAGTAAAAGAATAAGGGCGGAAAATGCAGTAAGCAGAACCAGCACTACTATTGATATTATTCGTTTTAATTCTGTCGGCTTTGAATGCATCATTGATGTTTCTTCGACTCTTTCTCTGACGAAACGCTTGCGTGGTGGTAGAAGCATGAGACTGTATGAGTGTTGCTGCTGCTGTTGCATATCAGTGGGTAGAGGCAAAGCAGTTTGCTTGTATGGAAGCAGTCGAATCAATGGCCATTCATACTCATCCCTGCTCTCGCTTCCGTAGCGGCTCTCGATTCCCTCATCCAACGACCAGTATTCCAAATGCAGTTTATCAGAGTCTCTGGGCTGTATCCAAGATACGTGCACTCGACATACTCCGTTGGGTTCAACATTCGACGAGAAGCCATGCATCAGCCTAAGTGTGAATCCATCTGCACGGTTTGCCTTAATCTTGAAACTTATCGAACAGCCCGTCTTGTTTTCTATCGCAAGAGTAACGGAACCTTGCTCATCGTCCCGCCCTGTCCACCCAAATGGAACACGATGACAAAGCATGAACACCGCACGTGGACGACGAGACAACCCAAACAACTGACTGCACGCTACCTGATAAAAAATAAAAATGGCCTTCTCGAACCATCTGCCCGTCAAGAATAAGGTTGTTTTCGACACCGCACCCCACAGGGTCGATATAAGTAAACAAACTCACAGTCTCCACTCTCCACTCCACCTTTATAACAACACCCATTATGGTGGGCCAGTCCAGTGCCGCAAGGCACGAGCA
>JASAMW010002376.1:0-15878 GCA_030247985.1 Epsilonema sp. ZAB3_2 | reverse complement strand
GTAGGGTTGCGTGGGTCAAAACGACACAGTTGAAAAGTGTTGCACAAACCCCAGAATATCCGACGATGACTTTTTCGGAATCTTCTGTGACAAAGTCGCCTAAGTTTTCGACAAGCTGTGACAATAGCCAGCCTCCAGTGAGCGATAGGCCGTCTGGATAAGAATAGACAAGCTCCCTTGTTCTAGTGTTGAGCGCCCAAGCTGACATGAACAACTCATTGGTCACACCATCTGGCCAGGAGTGGGTGTCACTGTGGTACCACTTCAAAAAACCAACCATGCTGTGTATTTGTTTAATTGTATGAATCTATATTCTATAGTATATTTGCTTGCATGTACTATCAAGTAGATGCATGCATGGTACATTGATTTGATGTGATCCATACTCTTCTGACCAATATACCGTACGTACTTCGCATATGAGTGGGTCAACCACTGGTCCGAGATCAAACAATAGGTTGTCAATGGATGCATTGGCCAGAATTTCCAGTTTTTCCACGATGTCCATGTTTTCATTTCTTAGCGCTGTCAGTTCTGGTTCAGTGGCAATGTGCCGCAAGCTTGGACAGGCCCATTTGACAGCCGCGTCACCCTCTATCTGTAACACAATGAATCTAATTTGACTATACGTCTAATAGCAGTTGCATGGCAATAAATGTAGGGTACAGTGTGATTTAACGCATGAAATGAATAAAGAGGATGAAGGCAAGTTGCGGTACTAAACTCACCCATTCCAAGAAGTCTCTTGAGTGTATTGGAACTGGAAGCCAAGGCAGGTCTGGATTCCAAATCTGTCGTTCACTCGGTGGGTACATGCCAGCAGCCAGAGCCTGCGCACTTGCAATCGTTCTATTATCTTCACCGGAGTAGAACTTCACCTGCAAAAAGTACTGCAGCTGGCAGGGCATAGTATTAGCGTTGCGTCAGGGGTTACTGTTTCACGGAGCATACTGTACGTACGTAATCTGGATTCCAGGTGAAGTTCATCAAATGCCCATACTGCTCCCGAAATTCTGTCCCTAAGTCGTAAAGCTGTCGTACACCCCTCTGAAAAAGAACAATCGCAACGTTTGAGGCACTATCATCAGCAACGGCGGTGCACTTTTTGGGTTTCAAACCTTTGTAAGTTCTCCAATGCCTTCTGGCCAGGAGGCTGCCGAATTTTTGACATCCGTAGACCAAAGGTGGTAGGGATTACGGTCACCGTGTCTCCATACTAGCTGCACAGCCTTCAAAGAAGAATGGGCCGTCCTTGCTCTTTCGGGAAGAATCGCGACAAGATAGAGCACCGTCGTTGATACTCGGAATATGGCAGAGGACATTGCTTCCTTTTTGCATCATGTGATCCACCCACAACACGCAAACCATGCGATGTGAAGCTCTACTCTCTCCTCTGTTTACGGACCCACGACACGACGATGTTTTATCTCGCAACTGCTGGACACCTGACACAGCGTGCAAAACAGCACACTGCGCGCGCATAGCATTGCGCATTACTTTACTATTACCCGTGTACGTTTAGTTCGTACATACATAATGTAGTTTAATCGTATGTACAGTGCAGTGTGATGCGCACAGCTCAGCATCGGCGAAGAAGGAACAGGTTTCGGTATAGGTTGCCTGTGATGACTAGGGCAAATTTTGCCTGCTATGTATGTACGTGTACGTACAATGTACATGCAGTATAGTGGTACGGTAGGAAGCTTAGTACGATTCTTGGCTTGTTTCCTATTTGTTTCCTTGTTTCCTGTCGGTGCCAGTATTACCCCGGTCCATATACCAAAGAGCTCTTGGCTGCCTGCCTAACGGTGGTGGTTACATACGACTTACGGCGCCTCCCCGAGTGCCGTCTTCTTTTACGCGTCGTGCTACGCCTGTTGCACAAAGAGCTAGTACTGGGCGCACACAAGGTGACCCCTCTGATTACGGTTCTAGCCATAGAATGGTTCTAGCGTTCGCCTACGTATACACTAATGTGAGCGTGCAGCCGTATAGTACGTTTCGTACCTATCTTACCATACATTATTACGTACGTACACAGGAATAGAACATTATGTATGGTAAGTAGCTAGCTGCTTCAGTTTGTCTTAGTAGCTGAGCTGGTGCGGTTTTTTCGTAGATTTGGCTGACATCCAGCAATCGATGGCGCAGCATGGCCACAAACTGGCGGCAGCCAGCTCCGTTCACAAGTGACACAAAGCCTGACATTTCGCAACATGGAAACTGAGTAATGGTGATACGTAAAACATAGCATATCTCAGTCGTGATCGTAAAGTAAAGCCTCGTGACAAATGACGTAATACGTCAACACTGCCTGCTCGCTCTTCAGATATTTCTGTTGATTTAGTATGCAAAAGCACGTACGTATGCAGGCTTTTGCGAGCGGCGTACGGTATGTAATGTTCGTACATAACTGCGTACATGCTAGTGCTCGGCTAGTGTTGAAGTGTGCTACGTGGCGTCTGCGCCTATTGTACCTAATATTAGCTATTCTGGCATCGAATGTATACTTACATAGAAGAAACCTGCCCTTTGCTTCATACTTACTATTATACATACCTCCGCTTTCGCACACTGTATTCTGCATCCGATGTAACGTGTCTACGATCTGGTTTGGTGGCTTTTTTAGCGCTGACTCTTCGGACCTGGAGCGAATTCAGCGGCAACTACACGGAAGAAAACCTAGGACATCCATAGTACGTACGTACTAAATAAATTCAGACACGTCGACTACGTGCAGGCGAACCCTGTCTTCTATGTACCAGTCGTACCGCCGACACTTTTTCAAGACATATGCATCGAAATATGCCATGCCGTAAATAATTGTGCGTCTTTCGCCTTGATCTTCCTGTCAACTTGAAGTCCGTCGTTCGACGCAGTAACAATTTGCAAAATCACCAAATCATTGACTGGAGACGAATACTGTACAAACTTCAAACGTCTCCTTGACAGTCTGGCCGAGAAACTGTGTCGCACTCCCTGGCGTCCCAAAAATCCTTTGTCATCGTGGACAATAATACACAACTACATACAACTTCATACAAGAGCTCAGCTGCAGAGACGATCGAGACAGGAGAGCAGCCGACCCGATCGCTGGTTATTAGAAGATGGCTGCGCTAGTGACTCCGATAATTCGGCCCGAGTATCAGCTGTACCCGGGGATGCCCGGAGCCGGGGGAAGGCGAGTGATGGTAAAGAATAGCGGGAAGAAGAGAGTAGCAGGCAGCGCCCCACAACTGCAACGACAGCGACAAAGAAACGTGACTGTTGGAGATCCGACGGCGGTGCTGGGAAAGCGCCGAACGCGCTCCGAATGCTCCGTCAGCAGCGCGAAAAGCGCACCGGACTGCGCGCTCGGTTCCACCTCATCTGCTTCTCCTGAGCATAAGCGCTCTTCCCCCATTCGCATCCCGAACTTGATGGAAGACATACCGGAGGAAGAGTCGGAATCCTCGCAACACAACATCTCCGACCCACAGGACGGCGCCCATGTCCGCCAACAACAGCGGCCTCTGGAGTTGAGGCGGAAAAGAGCCAATACTACGGCAACTGAGAGTCAGCCTGTGAGTCGTGAGCCGATGACGACAGCGACTGCTGCTAAGGATAGCGGGTCAGGAAGCAGCCCGGTTCAATGGTTCCTGAAGCAGTTCTCTTGCATATCTCCGGCCAAACGAAAAAGCTCATCCTGTTCTGCCCACAGCTCAGCATACGAGCAGAGCCTCCCTTCCAAAGCGGCATCATCATCATCACCGCCGCGATAAAGCATCCTACTGCAAAGAACTGCGTCGCCGTCTGTATAAAACAGAAAACTGCTTGAACGATTTGTATACCCACTTATCTTGTATCATGGCTGGAAAACATGTCGCGACCACCTTGCTAGTTTAGGCACCAGAGCAAGTGCGGATGAATAACCTTCCTTTTAGGATCAATGAGTACAGCCGGAGCGTGCTCAATTATACACTACTGCCGTGAGCAGTACTCATGGCATAGTGTATAATATTTGTTGGTAGTGCTAGGGTTTGCTGCATTGTAAACTTATGCTACAGTAATTGGATAAGTTTGGTATTATGCCGTCTACTTTTGAAAAGATGCATAAAAAAGAATTTTGAAAGGCAATACTCTGCATGAAAGGCTATTCCAAAATTGCTACACGGTTTAAAGCGAAAGCCGTAACTTTTAAAACAGTTCGCACGTACGTTCGTGCACGTATTGTGGAAAAATGTAGCCTGTACCTTTGTAGGCTACACCAATATTTGCGTACCTATTACAATAGTTATGCTTCTTTCATTCATATATCAAAATAAGAATCATTGGTCGTTGTATTCACAATACTTCCGCCGCTTCCAACCAGTTGACACTCATAGCGATCGCTGTTGTTGACATCTCTGACGTTGTACCCTTCACATCCGACTGTATCTTCACAGGATCGGTGACAGTCACTGAAGCAGCCAACCTCCAAGTTGGTCAGAATTGGTCCCTGTCGCCTTTTGCCCCTGGTTCCCACGTTCAGCTTCCGGCAAGTGCTTTGTTGTGTGGTCGCACTTTGAGTGGTAGTCGCAGCTGTGGTAGTTGCTTCTTTCGACGTTGTGCTCGTGGTAGAGCAGTTGTCAAGTTCTAGAAAAGAAAAACTAGCTCAAAAAGCGGCACCTTGTAATGAAAATTCCATAGCCGTGCTAAATTGAGAATAAAATTTAGGAAATATAAAGTGCATACCGTATATAAATTCGCACAGACGCGCGAATAGATATGTACACGAGTAATCCTCATATTTTCCGCTAACTGGCCTGAATCTTGTGCATTGATCAATGACAGAGTCCATGTTATGACCTACCACGATGGAGCTGACTTGAGAATAGTTGGACACAACGTTGTCACCCTCGTACCTTTCAACACAACAAGACAAAGAGCGCATCAGTTCCGTATAGAACCTGTAAATTAACGTCTAACCACCTGTAAATCCCTTTATCAGATCAATTATTTTTGTGTAGTCCGGGCTACTTGCTGTTTTCCCTCTACCATTTGTAATTGTCAATGTTCGTAGAATATTGAAACGTACGCAAAGCCACCCATGTCTCCTGGAACATCAGAGTTGTATTCATGTTGACTGCCTGGAAAATGCTGTCAGTTGGGAGCACAGCTAGTCGGCCTCTCCAATCAGCGATTGACAGCGCCTCAACCTTCGACCGACAATCCTCTTGGCTATCATTGAAGTTCATCGCATCTGTGTACACGCGGAAGCAGCTGCAAGTGCTCTCCAACCAGAAAGCACCTCCCAGCTGGTCGCATACAGTTGTGTTCACAGCGGTCCCGCTTCTGACCCACGAAACGCTAGCTACATCTAAAATGAGGCGCAGCGTCAAGATACAGTATATGTTTAGCAGAAGAAGAAAATTGAATGTTCATGCTTTCATTACAAAAGACTAGCAGCCAACGAAGGTCTACCATTGTTACGATTTCATAACTGCCATCACCCACTGCATAGACCTATTGGAACATGTAGCAATGCGTAACAGACTGTACTGTAGACAAGCTTTACGCAATCATGCACATCATGAATACCATTTATCACTCTTTCGATCGAGCTTCCCGGAAACGGTGCAGCTAAAGGATGAAGAGTAGTGACCAATCCTGCGAGAATTCCTTTCAACTTTCCGTGACAGCCATGGTAGCCAGTAAACAGTTGCACAAAGGTAGCTAACAAACAACTCTGCCACCACAGTGACAGTTTTCCCTCGGGATGCTGCATGCTTAATCACCAATAGCTAATATTAGTACCGTATTTTTAGGTACCAATAACCATAACGTTTGTCCTATGTAAGCTACACCCTACTTCATGGAAAATAATGTCAAAACAAAGAAGGCGATACCACAACAGTCACATTGTAATTGTATGTACATACATACAAACATACACAATACAAACATACAGCCATTCAACTGACAAAGTACACGATGGTCAATGTACACGACAAAGAAAGTTTCAAATCCAGAACATTATCGCCGCATCCTTTCAACAGCACTACTGTTTCTTCTCGGTGCCTCGAGCAGCCGCGTTTCGCTTGAGTATGGCGCCTGGTGAAGGATAGGGTCTCATCTGGAAGAGTGGACCAGATGCAGTTGTATCCACTCCCGTCACTGCCTCATCGCCTCTAGTCAAACCACTGGACCACTTACCACTGCAATTACATTACACACATAAAACTTACCACTGCAATTACATTACAGGGTGTCCAAACTAAATTTGCACAACTTTCAATTGACCATAACTCCCGTTTTAAGCGGCAGAGAAACATGGGACCTAGCTCATCTGAAAGCTCAATTCAAGAGCTATAATATGGTATGTCTGCCGTTTCGCTATGACTTACCGTTTGCGAGTTAGAACGATTCCCGCGAAACACCTCAAAAATGATTTTGGCCAAACTGAATGCACATCAATTTCCCTTTTTGGGGACGCGCGCAGACGCCGTCCCCATTCAAGATAGCGGTGAGGAAAAAAGTTTATCACAGTCAACCAGAATGTCTGTCTGTCTGTCAGTCGGTCGGTCTCTTTTTGCCCCGGGGCGCCTCAGCGCCATCGGGGCATATAATCAGATGACTTCGGGCCAACGTGCGAGTATAGGAGGCGGCGAAATGTAATGGTGGAGGTAATCGATAATTACGTACGTGTTGTTTCAGCAAGTTGGCGCTGTCCCGCGTTTGAAGTGCTGCGTGCGTTGAGCGAGGGGAGCAGTGGAGGGCGGGAGTTGATATGAAGAGTGCTGATTGGTTGGACGAAAAGAACGCGCGTGTTGGTGATTGGCTGAAATTCTCGTGATCGATCGTAGCGCTGCCCTGGCGGAAATTATGAGAAACATAATTTTTGTAATTATTTCAGTACATAAGAGTGAGCGACGGGAGGATGACGTAAAATGACGTCATGTGAGTTGGGAAACGAACTGGCTGCGTCTATATTACGCAGTGGTTAGTTGAATAGTTAGTTGGCCAGTGAACTGGCTGCGTCTATATTACGCCATGGGTAGTTGAATAGTGAGTTGGGTACTGTACTGGCTGCGTCTATATTACGCAGAGATTAGTTGAATGAATAGTAAGTTGGGCAGTGAACTGGCTGCGTCTATTTTACACCATGGGTAGTAAGGTAGTGAGTGACCTAGCTACATCTATATTTTATGCAGTGGGTATTTGAGTAATGAGCTGGATAGTACGGTTGGTGGTGTGATTGGAATGAGGAGGAGGTGCTGCTATTGGTTGGTTGTCAAATATCGGTGGTTTATTCATATCTTTTTTAGAATTTGAATGAAACCTGATTGGTTGGCTGTCAGATATCAGTGATTTGTTAGTGGAGTTTGCTGAACATTTAGCAGAATGGGGATAATTTGAAAGCAAGAAAATGAAAGGTGGTGCTTTTCTAAAGTAATACCAATGAAAGCATAAAGTTTAGAAAGTCTGCTTGCTGGTGTGGTGGGAAATGAGAAGGGGTGCAGCTGATTGGTTGGGTGTCAGATATAGGTGGTTTTTGAAATTTTTGTCAATATGTCAACCAATATCACTGCTTCTCCTCTTTAGTACTACTTCTGCCACCCCCTCAATATACCCTCAGGCCTTTTAGCAGGAGCACTACCCCCGGGGCTTCTCTTTCGATTGAAAGCATCAGTATCAACAGAATTTTAAATACTACCAATCAATAATAATAATGTCAAATTTTAGGAACATAATAAACTATCACAATATCACTGCTTCTCCTCTTTAGTACTACTTCTGCCACCCCCTCAATATACCCTCAGGCCTTTTAGCAAAGGCTTGTTCCACCCCAACGTTAGTACTGTATGTGTATGCACTGAATGATATAACTACGTATCAAATCAACCCACAGCCGCATTCCAGAGTACTGGCAGTCGTGTGCAAGATCTTTAATGGATGCCTGGGCCGGTTTGTAAAGCTTTAGCCTTACCGCGCGTTTTTCTATTCAGTAATGACGTGATCAACTCATAGGTCTGCGGTCTAGCGTTATTTCCGTATTACTCAGTTTGTGAAAAGAAATCTGTTCAGACCACACTGTGTTTTAGGATCCAGTCACGCCTTTATTTTGATCCGAGTGCATATGCACTGAGATACGTACATAGTACATACTGTACATCCGTGTAACAAATCAGCCCAAAAAGCGCATGCTATTATAAAGCTAGCTGGTCACCTGTAAGCCGATTTCTTGGCGCGCACTTTTTATTCACTATTGTCGCGGAAGGCAGAATACATTATGATATTCGCGAGTTGTTCATACTTATGCATGCCCGTCTACTACGTAGCTACGTAGTACGTACGCATCATAAAGGCTTCCTATGCTATTATGCTGTGCTACATATGTACAGTACAGTACAGCAGCTTGCCTGCGCTCGTCTTAGCGAAGAAAGGGCGCTAAAGGCAGAATAAGCAAAGAGATTGATGAGAATAATTTAGTTAAAGCCACAACCTAAACCTGAGAGAGACGTAAGCTCTTTCTTGGTCATTGCACGCTTTTTTACGTAGCCTTGCATGTTTGTACAATTTGGGTTTTGTTTTGTACTATTATTCTCGAAAAGGTTGCAGAAAAGAGTGCAAGTACTAGGTATGTACATACGTACATACATACGCGAAATGACAGAGACTGCAAAAGTTTTGTGCATATGACAGCTGACGCGAGGTACAAAGGAGGTAGGTACAAAATCCAGGACTAGGAATGCAATCACGACAGTTTTTTGAACGTGTCAAACAAAATGTCTGTAATGAACAACATATTTTTGAGTCGAGTCATATCCTGCATGCAAATAGCACAGTCAGTTTGTTCCCCCGCGTCCCCATATATTTTCCATCTTGGAAAATATACAAACAATGGTTAGCAGCAACGATGGAAAGTTAATGTGAACGGCTGAGCCAGCTCTGGGCACAAATGGGCAGAAGGCTTTTTGGGTGGCCTTGTTTGGCTGCATTTTTTTGCTTCAGCCAGAGATAATCTGTCATAAATATGAGTATTGTTCATTGATACCCTTTTATTGCCTCATATTGGATGATTTTCACCTTCTGGATGAATTTGTGCACTTTATTGTCCATTTTCACTCTCCCATGCTGAACTGTCACACTGCAATGCCACTCTTTCAGTTAGTTTTGATCATTTTGGTCAAAAAAGCTCTTCTAGGTGCAAAAATCCAATCTCCAATGGCGTGGTACATTGGGAGATATTGCTGGTCAATTATTTTCCTCTTTCACGTTCGTACTACACGTTTTAGCCCAGTTATCAATCAATTAGCTGTGCAGTCTAGAAAGTCGCCAAAATCCAGTTTGGCCAAAATCATTTTTGAGGTGTTTTGCGGGAATCGTTCTAACTCGCAAACGGTAAGTCATAGCGAAACGGCAGACATACCATATTATAGCTCTTGAATTGAGCTTTCAGATCAGCTAGGTCCCATCTTTCTCTGCCGCTTAAAACGGGAGTTACGATCAATTGAAAGTTGTGCAAATTTAGTTTGGACACCCTGTACACACATAAAATCCCCATCGCCAGCACCCCATCATAAATAAATATAGCACACGACAGCAAGCAAAGCAAGGGAAGGGAGGTTGTATTACGGTTCGCATTCTCCATAGGAGGCTGGATCCATGGGGTCCAGTTTAGCCGCTTTCTCCTTCTCTGCAAATGGCAAACGTATAACGAACAAGATGTCAAATGTTTCCATGGTCCTGCATACTACTGTTGCACAGTAAGTAGAAAACGCAGGTCACACTTCTGGCAAAAACCAAATTTGCTTACTGCTTGATTTCCTTCGTCGTTCCTCTTCCTAAAATAAAAGTCAAACGTACTAGTATACTGCAAGACAGCTGCCCGTGCATTATTATACTTCTCATAGCACATTATTGAATACCGTATGTAGCTACATTGGTACCTACTCTACGGTCATGCATACCTCTTCGTCATCCGAGTATTCCGGCGAGCGAGATGGCTCTCGATCGCGTTTTCTTCCTTTGCTTTTCTTTCCTTCTTTTTCTGAAGAAGAGACACCAGTCTCCTTCATCAGCGCCTCTCGCTTCTTCCGCTCAATTTTGTCGAAAGTCGCTGCAAAAAACAGCCTGAACATTGCACATCACACCAGTGTGCATGCACGTACGTAGGGTAACATGGGGTGAACCCGCCCATGGGTAAATCCGCCCGCCTAAGGGTTCAGGGCTGTGTATTTCAGGAACCAATGGACCTATTGAAACAACTAGGATATCAATCGATTCCTTGAACTCTCCTCTTTCAAATGAGCTATTTGGCATGTCATTTGTTGAAACATCAAGCTCACGGGTTCACGTTTTTCAACAAGAGGTCGAAAATGACCAAACTTTAGATGTTGCGCAAAAACACCCTGTATGTTATAAATGAACACCCGGTATGTGGGAGGCAAGGAGGCATGGTGCCCTACCCCCAGGCGAAGTTTCAATCAGTTCGCCCCACTGGTACTGGAGATATGGCAAAAAACAATTTCAGTACTTAGTGGGGTAAATGCGCCCACCCAACTCCTGTACTAAAGTATAGGGTAAACCCGCCCACCTGATCAGCTCAAACTACTGCAATCCTAAGCAGCTGTCATATCAGTGCACAATCACACAGGAAAGTGCGTTCAGCTAATCTTACAATATTTTCTAACGATTTCTCAAGCGAAAAGACGTTCATGCAAATTTTCTTAAAATTTTATGGGTGGGCGGCTTCACCCCCCAGTACTGAAAGGTTAGTTTACAGCAAAGTAGTCCCATTCATACCACTTATTACCTACCTAAACTATCTAGTTGGCTAATTGGTAGCTGTTATTCATGGTTATTGCTGCTGCTTCTTTTATAACATGCCAGAATGATACAGAATAGCCCGGGCAGCCTCAAATTAGCCAAAATCATGGGTGGGCGGGTTCACCCCCAGTACTGAAGAGATGGGCTGTCACTAGAGTTGTCTCATTCGTGCCCTTCATGCATCAGGCAGAAATATTTTAGTCAGTTATTTTTTTAATTACTGGCGTTGGAAATAAGCTTGGCTTCCATCTTGAAAAAAACGGCCATAAAAATATAGCTTGGTCAGCCTGAAAATGGCCTAAACCTTAGGCGGGCGGGTTCACCCCCCAGGGCTCGTGTTTTAGCGACAGCTGAATTTGGCCATAACTCTCTAAAGACGTTCAGCAGTAGAGCCGTACTTTGCACGTTTAACTAAGGCCTATCCAGGTATATTATGCAATGTGATTTTGTTTTGGTTCAGCCATTGGTTCCAGAGAACTGCTTAGGGGGGCGGGTTCACCCCATGTTACCCTATTACAGTACAGCCAGAAATGTATTCGTCTTGCTCCATTAGAGCAGAGTTGTCGCTTCGACCGCCCCGCTAAATTGAGCTGCAGTTATCACACACACGCAAAGCACGCCGAAGCAATTTTTACGGAAAGTACGCCGAATTTTGAGCTGTAGTGTGTGATAACTACAGTTCAAATTATCGGCGGGGAGGTCGAAACGACAACTGCTCTTATGGAGCAAGGCGAATACTATTATTATAGGTAAGGGGAAGAAATACAGTAGGTGAAGCGTTTCCGTACAAAATATCACGACCAAGTAGGGTCGTACCTTCCACACCCGTTGAATGCGTTCTTCCACACCCTTGGAAGGCAACTTCTACACCTACGGATTCCGTACGTACCTGTGGAAAATTTTGGACGCGATTGCGGATTCCAAAAGGTACGGAATCCGTAGGTGTGGCAGTTGTCTTCCAAAGGTGTGGAAGAACGCATTCCACGGGTGTGAAAGCAGGTACGTATCATATCATGGTCGCTATCATGTTTTGTACGGAAACGCTTCACCTATTTATTCCCCTACCTATATAATAGTATACATTCCTGGTACAGTCAGCAGACATAGCAGTACAGAAAAGAGGACAGACTAGAAGAGGAAACCTTTAGCAATTTTTGGGGCTGCCTCTCCAATGACAGCTTTGGGGTGAGAAGGAGACAGCCAGGACACTTCGTCTGTCTCCTGATTCCAGTAGTAATAACGCGCAACACCAGCATCGTACACCTACAAAACGGTTTTTCTAACGCATTCGGAAAAGTTGCACCGCGCAATCGAACGACATAAGACTACAAACTGAGATCACCGTGACCATATTGAATGAAACTCGGAAGGTGTTCAACAACAATAGAATGGTACAGTACGAGTAGTACCAGGACTCTATAATAGAGAAGGACTCTGAGCGCCAAAGCGTCCCCCACCTGGGGACCCCGTCCCCCAACTGGAGGACACCCACCCAACGCCTTTTGAATCTTCGCATCGTTTCTTTTTCGTGGCCGCTCAAAATGAAATACGACGTTCCGAACTGAGGGATAGCGTCCACCACTTCGGGGACGTCCCCGAGTTGGGGGACGTGACCCCCCAGATGGGGGGGGGGGGGCGGCGTCCCTATAGTCGAACTAGAAATTTCATGAACCATTGAAATTTTTTCTCAGCCAATAAAAAGACGTAGAGCACAGCGGTCAAACTTCTACGGCTAACTTTAGCTCGCCGTTCCAATAAAAAAAACCGTTTGTCTCCAGCTGCACTGTGTGTCGAGATCTCGCCAAATTTCTTCAGTACTGAAATCGCCAAATTGGGCGTGGACCATTGGGCAATTCTAAACCTCACAAATGTCCGAAAGATCAAAATGGCAGAAATAAGCATACGTGATGAAGACGATGAAAATGCGCATCTGGCGTACAGGGTCGTGGGTGTCGTGGTTTGCGTGGTTTAGCGTCTGCCAAATGGTGACACGATTTCAGTGCTGAAGAAAATCGGCGAGATCTCGACACTGAGAGCAGCTGGAGACAAACGGTTTTTTTTATTGGAACGGCGAGCTAAAGTTAGCCGTAGAAGTTTGACCGCTGTGCTCTACGTCTTTTATTGGCTGAGAAAAAATTTCAATGGTTCATGAAATTTCTTGTTCTACTATAGTTGGGGGACGCCTTTGGCCCTTATCGGGCGTAGCTCTGTGCTTGCCGTTTGTTCACAGATTCATAATCCTTAACTCTATTATGGAGTCCTAGTAGTACCTGTAACTGTATGTTGCACTGTACCTCTCTCCAGTGACTGGGAAGCGGGTACTTTCTCAGCATGCGATTCCGTCTCTTCACGTAGTCCGGCTCAAGTCTTTCCTCTGGTGTGCCATCTCCCCAGTGGTCCCAACAGTATTCTACGCAACAGTGATAAGGGTTCCACTTGTTGGGACAGCCGATGGCACCAGAAGAGCGCTGAAATCCCGTGCTTGTCACGTGCAGCCCTCCTCCACTCTGCTCCTCGTCGTAACTCTCCGCTATCACCTCCTCATCTTGACCACCACCTGCATCAAGCATATACACGGAAAAACTATCATCTCCTTGATACGAAGTAGTAACTTCATACACTTGTACGTACTATTTATTTTTTTACAAGGTACACTACGTTGTAGAGTGCTTCTTTGGAAATGTACCTTGGACACCTTTTTTATGGTCCAGCAGCCGTTTTCCAAACCTATTGCGCCTTCCGCATTACGTTGCTGACCAGTTCAAAATTTAAAGTCAAGGGATCACCTAACATCGCCTTCGAATTTCAAATTCAAACCCATCCTATCAAAAACTATATTTTTATTCGAGTCTTTTGCAAAAAACCGCTTTTCAAAATTGCTATCCGTTCTCGAGTTATTCGATGATAAAGGATGCCAATTTTCAGTACTGAAGGCGACGTAGGTATACGTTACGGTAGGTCAGTTTTGAAAAGGGTTAGTTGGAAATAAAGCGCCTTTGTTCCTGTTTTTTTTTGGGACTTCTACTCTACCTCTGGGGCGCCTGAAAAAATGTTCCCGACGGTCCGGACCACAGTCCATGCAGTCAATGTGCTGCATTTACAATTCTACCCTTTTCACTAGCCACGGAAACACATACCGTAACGTATACCTACGTCGCCTTCAGTACTGAAAATTTGCAACCTTTGTCATCGAATAACTCGAGAACGGATAGGAATTTTGAAAAGCGGTTTTTTGCAAAACACTCGAATAAAAATATAGTTTTTGATAGGATGGGTTTGAATTCGAAATTCGAAGGCGATGTTAGGTGATCCCTTGACTTTAACTCCTCCTGTATGCTGAGATATGGCTGTTGGTAGGCCCAATTTGCCCCTCAAGCTGCGTTTTTAGTCGGTTTTTTTATGTGCGTATACTTGCCGTGCGTACTACAAAACAATGGACTGTGCAAATTTTATGCACATTTTTTGGACTTTTTACCCTAAAATTTGCATAATATATTGTTTTGTAATAAAACATGGAGTTATTGAAAAAAATTTACGCACACAAAATATACGCACACAAATATACGCACATCAAAAAACGGACTAAAAACGCAGCTTCATGTGCCAGCCACTTTTTTCAAAAGTTCTTAAAGGCGGGGGGTAACGTTACGTAACGAACAGGTATTTTCAAAAATGCTCCCCACCATTGAATAGAGAATTTTTTTCTGCCCATATGCGTCATATGTCAAAATGTTGTAGCTCCTTGCGTTGTTGAGGTACGTAATTTTTTCGGTATCCATCTCCCATAGCTGTGAACCACAGTAAAGCGTCGAGGCGTACAGGTGACTGTCGTGCGTTCTGCGCGGTTTCGAAAACGGCTCTGTCATGGACGCTCTAAATGTCCGTGGCACAAAGAAACGAGGAGAAAATAAAGAAAAAATTTGCAAAATAACACCATGAGCTATTGAGCAGGATTTATAAAACTATCGTCAACTACGTTTGAGCGCATTTGTTGCATCGCTTGGAAATACCGCGCAGAACGCACGACAGTCACCCGTACGCACCGACGCTTTACTGTGGTTCACAGCTATGGGAGATGGATACCGAAAAAATTACGTACCTCAACAACGCAAGGAGTTACAACATTTTGACATATGACGCATATGGGCAGAAAAAAATTCTCTATTCAATGGTGGGGAGCATTTGTGAAAATACCTGTTCGTTCGTAACGTTACCCCCCGCCTTTAAGGTCTCACACTATAGTTTCGGAGCCAACTTTGAGGCTTCGTCGTAGCCATTGTACGCAAGATAAAAGTGATCCGTCATAATGTGAATAAAGAACAACCCTTCCTCTACACGTACACCAAACGGCAGCGCCAAAGCTCTTGTATTCGGCGCAGTACGACACGCCGAAGAACGCCCCAAAAACCATGCGATTTGGGTGTTCCGAAGGAACCACTGGGTATTTTTCAACACGCGGCACACCATTCAACGCGTCTTGACGAGAGGAATCGATCGGTACCTGCGGCGCCTCTCTATGTTGCCTCTACACAAAGTTATCCAAGAAAAACGTGTTTGAAAAAGTTATCGTTTCAATCAAGAATAGTGCCACGGAGAGGCCGTTTCAAGAGGCGCTCTATGGCGCGTCAAAGAGATCGTGTAACAAGCTTTCGATCGATATCTTGATCTCCTCTCAACTCGCTTTTGTTGGCTCAGGAGAGCCTGGACCGAATTTATCAAGAAGTCCATGCATAGACAGTTGTCCCTGCATAGTACGAAGACGAGCGCAGAGAGCGCGACTGGAGCGGAAACAGCGAACGGAAAACAAGCAGACGGATGATCGTATGGTGTCAGGAAGTGAAAACAGCTGGAATTAGATACCACCAGATACTTCAGTAGTAGTACAGGAGTCCACGGCTCAGAGATCTATAGTGTGAGACCTTAACATCCTTCTACTCCATATTCTTCGCTGATTTCGGTTTGGGGCATGCCCCTTCGAAATTTTGATCGATATGCCATGATATAGTCGAAAACGAGGTAATTTTGGCTAATTTTGATCATTTTCATCAATTTTTATGGTATATTCGTCAAAATATCGAAGGGGCATG
>JASAMW010002375.1:0-49590 GCA_030247985.1 Epsilonema sp. ZAB3_2 | reverse complement strand
CGGGCGCAGCTCTACCAATTTTCCCCGTGGGGACCCAGCGGTGGAGAGCCTGCAACTCCGGTCTTCAGGATTCCAGCCCAGAAGAGTATTGTCCGGCTTGCTGCTCTCAAAATGCGTTTGTCGGAACGCGGAGCACCAACCCCTACATATTCGGTACACGTCGCCGTCTCACCGTATACACGCAGTGTACTGTACTGTACCTACACCAGGTACTACTATGGGTAGTAGTTTAGGTATGCATGCACACAGCCAATTTTCGGCGCAGAGCTTACATTTTTTTGAGACTTACTGTACATACTCCCGGTACACAATGTAGGTACATACTTTTTGCTGTATATTTAAATTTCGAACAATAAGATAACGGAGAGGGAAAAGTTCGTTAACTTCCTTTGCCAGGCATCACAACGTCAATCGCGTCAGCTTCATGAACGACACCCAGTCGCTGACGGCGCGTCCGTGGGAGCCAGACTTCAGAGTCGAACCAGTACATGGAGTGTTTTTGGTCTTTGCTGCGAACGCTCAGGAAACAAGAATCGGGACAGCCGTTAGACGTCACGTTCGCCGACTACAAAACACAGCATTGCTTGTTCGCGCTGGACTTGGATGCCGACCCGCTGTCCGGCTCTCTGCTGGGTTGGTTTAGCCTCGAAGTGGGCTTCAAAACCCATACGGACATAACGCTGACTGGCGTTGTAGTAGAAATTTTCTTCGCTTGTCACCGTCACCCAAGGACAGAGCTGTAACGTGCGTCGACTACTTTTAAAGAACAGACTGCAGGATCTGTATCTGTAGGTACATATTACGTTCGTACAGAACCAGCAGATGTATAGTATGTAGGCACGCACGTAAGAGCGGTGTCTTTACAGTCACACGATTGCGCAGCTTGTGCTGATCTGATAGTGCGATGCCCTACAGTCTGCCTGTGTGAGTAGTACGTGCGCGGTCTTTTTATTTGACATTGGCTGAAAAAAAATAATAGTACAATCGGTTTACACGCACTCACAGTATGAGGCGGATATTCTTTCGTGTACGTACACTACGTATGTATGTACATAATATGATGTCGTGTCCTTCCTGGTACTGACGGCATACGTCGTACATAACGTAGGTAATATGTATCTACGTACAGTACGTGTTCGCTCTATGGCTTTGTTCAAAAACGTAAGCCCCGTGACGGGACTCTGCTCACGGTAATATAAATCTCGTCACGTTGGTTGTTATATTAACGTCACGATACTTCGTTGGGTGGGAAGGAAGAAGAGAGCAAACAAAGAAGCGGTAACATGAGAAAGAGTGAGCGTACTGAGTGACCAGCAGGGGCTCTCTTTCCAAGCACACTTTATTGCTCGAGTGAAGTCAGCTTATCTTTTGCACCTGGAAAACATTTATGTACATACGTATGCCTTCCCTCTCTCTCTTTTCTCTCTCTCTTCACCTGGTCAAGTCGGGCGCAGTCGTAACAGGTCACAGTTCAGATGGACAAGGGACGACGACGAAGCAGGAGCGAGAAAAGACAGCGTGCGGATTCATTTATCACACAAACTTTGCCTACGTACATACTGTGTACCTACCATATGTGTGTGTACCTCCCTACCATGCGCTTTCTAGTAGATGTTGTGGGAACGCAAAATTAGTGAGGATATCTGGTGGCCGGCGCGGCGGCCGGCGGGGTAATAAATCTTTTGCGCAACTGGCGAGAAGGGCGAAGACAGGAGAAGTCCCGTGAAAATATTATCGTGGCCCCAGGACGTGACGCTAATCTGGATTACCGTGAGCACAGTCCCGTCACGAGACTTACATTTTTGAACGAAGCCTATGGTACAGTATGTACGTGCTGAATTTTACGCGGCTGGCACACACACACGCGCAGGTGTAGGAGAAAAAATGTCCAAATCATTTATTCATTCACCAGTCTGAGTACTGTAGTCACTGTCTTCGTCGCAGCTTTCGCCGCTCCTCCAGCTGTCGTCAGAGGACGCGTCCACTTCAAATTCGTCCATCTGCAAGCCGTCCTCATCATCGTCACTTTCGCACAACAGATCGCAATCTGCGTGGACCGCTGAAGAGATGTCGTTTTGCGCCGAATCGGCGTCGTCGTCTGGATAAACGTACAGCTGGTCTTCTTCTTCGCAGCTGTCAGCCACCCACCCAAACGGCAAGGTGCGATGTCCTAGCAACCGCAGCCGGGAGTTGATCGTCTGACGAAATCGTTTGAACTGGCAGATGCTGCGTATCTCGCATCGCGCTACACTTTTCCTCATCTGATGGCAAGGCACCTGCAATACAGCCGAACTGGAGCTGCACAGTTGTAACACACACTACCGCTGACACGGATGCATACATAATTAGTACAGCACGACAAACTTTGGCGTGTGAAGCTGGGGCGTGGATGGCAGACAAGACGGAGAATTGATCCAGCACTTTCTTGCTCCTCACATTCAAGGGAATGCCTGCGCAAATGAGATGCATCCGTACATACAGCAGATACAGTAGTTAGTTAGGTACCATGACCTATGTACTATACAAAGTATTGTGCGTACAATACGTAGAATAATAGAATATTGCTCTAAAAGTTCACGCGTGTCGTGCGTACCGTAACTTTCAGTTTTTGCATGACGCCAAAAGTTTGCTGAGTCTTCGCATCTCTCAAGACGATGGCGTAGCTCTTTTTACCGCTGCAGGTCACCTGGCGATTTCAACATCAGCACCGTAGGATGCGGCGATTTCATCCGCTGAAGGGGGTGTGCGCGGGAAAAAAAGCGGGGGGAAGAGAGGATCAATCATCTTTTTCCTCAAGTGCCATCAGAATAAACATTTTAGGGGAAAAAAATGGTTGAACCTGGCGCTTTTGTTTCCACCCACACTCCCCTTTAATTGGCCTAATCCTTCGCCCGTCTCCAGCCTAGGACCGTCGGGGCGTTCGATGTAGACGATGCTGTCGGTGTCAAAATAGATGACATTGTCACCCAAACGGTCCAGACAGTCGTACAGTTTCAGCCGTGCGTATGATGTGACAAATACGGCTGAAATGCCGTAAAAGAAAAGAACCGTCCACTCGAAAGTATACTAATACGCACGTAGCACATAGGCTATCTACATTACATACTGTACGTAGTACCTTCCTAAAAAGCGTCTTACTGTACCTAGCACCATATTTCCAGTCGGATCCTCCCGCTCGCAGTCCTGCAGCTTGCGATACTGAAAGACCAACTGCTCTCCATACGGACAGTAAACAGCCTGCAAAAAACCCTCAGTCATGCGTATTATATGCATGTTCATATACTATACTGTATAAGTATGGCATGCGCTGTAAAAATAAAAAGCGGCGCGCCGCATCACCCTGATGTCAATGCTGGATCCTTGTGCAATCGGGAGATCTCCTCGCCTTGCTCTTGACGTATCGAGTGATGATCGGCGTGTTGTTTCTGGCGAAAAATCCCCAGCAGCCATTTAACGCTAGTTTGTAAAAAAATCGCCTGCCAGCGTTTTTTTAGCTATACGCTCCGGCCGCAACCGGACTCCATCCAACTGTTCCACACGGCGGATGAACGCCGCCCTCTCAACCTCCGTTCGGCAGTCGGATGGATAGCCGGAGGCCTCCAGCTTACCAACGTAGGCTTTGCTCAGAATCTCCCCAATAATCCGGACCCGACTGTGCGGTCCCAATGCCACATCTGTACAGAGTACAGTAAAGTATTGCAAATCTACTACAGTACGGTAGGCGTACATACTATACATACATACAGTTTTAAGCACGCACGCGTGCAGGGGGAGGGACGCTAATGAATGCTCTACCTCGCGCACTTTTCAGCACTTCGATAACCCTTCTTGTATCGCCTTGGAAATTTCAGGACTCGTCCAAGCTTGCCCGATATTGCCTTATCGGCGTCAGAACGGGGGCAAAACCGATTCAGTCGTCTGCTCATATGTACCGTTTCGCCGGCTTCGATCATACAGCGGCGGCACAATGTGTAAACCACCCTTCCGCTATCCGTGACCGATGGCAGGACGGGGAATCGAAGCCTACAGATTATGTAGTGCACACGCCGTAGTAGTAGTAGTACTATACTGTGCGTAGCGACAAAATATCGAAGTCGAACGCGCACCTCTCTGCGTGCGTACATACGTACGTACCTACCTAGGCGGAGGTAGCAGTGTCGCCTTGATCAGCCCAAATACCCCTTCTGGCGGCGGGAAGTCGAACCGAATCACCGCCCGGTGGCCCAGAGGATACCGTTGGCTGTCCTTGGCGGCCTGCACGCTTGGTTACTGGAATGTTTCGCAAGCATAAGCCCGCTCAACGACTATTCTCTACCGCGTACCTACCCAATTACGTACATCAACATATGTAGCCGTTTGTCCAGCTTTACATAATATGAACTAGGTATGTAGCATGCGAGTGAATAATTTGTCGAGCTCGCAAGGGTGCAGAAAAAACGCCGCCGGGCTATTCTAAGAAACATTGCAGTAAAGGCTGGTGAAATCTATAAAAAATTTTTATTTTTCATTTTTTTTACTTTTTTTATTTTTATTTTACTTTCTTTTAGCCGCCGCCCCCGCCACTTAAAAAAAAAAAAAAAAGGAAAAAGAAAAGAAAAAGAAAAAGAAAAAAGAAAATTATGTCGGCACCTAAGTATCGTATCCGTTCTCCTGGCCTGCTGTGGCGTAGAACAGTCTGTTAACATTGCAGCGGCCGCCGCGCAGCGCTTCTCTCGGGGCACCAACGGCGCCGAGTCTCTCATGCGTTCTGTCACGAACTTGCCCAAGCCTGTCGCGATCCTTCTTCATTTCGGCGTAGTATTCGCACTAAAAAAATGTTGCGTATACATATAACATACATACAGGTACATAGTACACACCAAGGATAATTGCGCGCATACCTCGCAGCAACACTCCACAATGAATCCGAGGTCCGCAAGGCCGTGTCAAATTGACGTTGGAAAGCCTTGTACAGCTCCGCCATCGTCTCTTCCACCTGATATTTTTCTGCGCCGCCAGCCCACAATTCGTATGTCCGTGCCATCTACACATACTACAGTACTTGTACATATAGTATGTACTACAAACCGGATATGGCAACATCAGTCACTCGCTGGTGTCTGAGAAAACCAAAACTCTGTCAGTTAACCAAACCTCACCCCAATGCAAAAACTCTCCTCTGAGCGCGAATGCGGTGCGGATACCGATGCACATATACATACAGTACATACATACCTGGACCCGAGAAACTCCAGAGCGTGCTTCGTGCCGTTGGCGTCTTCGTAATAGCCGTCCAGATGGACGTTGTTGTGGGCGCGCACTTCCCCGCCTTGCTGGGCGTGCCGAATCCTCACACCTCTACGCCGTTCCTCCCAGGCCAGCCAAGCGAGCGCGACTCTGCTTTGCTTACCCCTCCGGTAGCCCATCGGCGGCAAAACTGCCAACGACCGCTCGGGCATGTCCAGACACCTAAGCGAGACATAGCTCAGCTGCGAAAAAAAAAACGAAAAGAACGTGATGCTGCGTACGACGTGCCTGTAGCAGAAGTTTATGTAGGACGAAAGTGTGATCCTGGAAAAGGGGTCGATGTCATCGAAGTGACAGCGCATTTCTTCCCTGAACTTTTCCAGACAGAGACGAAGAACTCTGACGTCATTCCTGCAATACACCGCTACGTATGCACACGTACATAGTTCCGCGTCTGTAAAAACGAATCCTATATTGAGGGTACAGGTACGTACATACGCACCTACATATGTACATACGTACATAGGAATGGTAGGTACTATGTAATGTAGGTACGTATTTATTTACATACATGTACAGTACAGCAGCACTGTATAAGCTGACCATTTTTTACAGCAGAGTAATACGTATACATACCTACAATACTTTCGAAGTTCTTTTTCCAGGTCGTAGACCGCCGCAGGATTTTCTGCCAGCCTTTTCTGCTCACCCGCGTACCATCGCTCGAGAGCAGCGTAATCCTCGGGCCTTTTGGATTCGGGGTCGAAAGACGAGAAAGGAGGCATCTCTGCAGCACTTTGCCTCTGTTTTGCGGCGTTAGATATCTGTATGTACGCACAAAGCATTACTACACACACACACACACACACACACACACAAGCGCACTAGCGAGCGACGTACTACTGTACATAGCGCTTCTTTACTCACCGATAGGGATAGAATCCTTTAGCCTCCTTGTCTTCTAGGCCAAAACATTTCGGCAATCTGCTAAGCCCCAAAGGACAAAACATGAACGAATCGAGAAATTTTATCCGGGTTCCCTCTCGTAGTGATGGAAAGGATGCGACCGTCCCGACAGATGATGTTAGCGGGTGGCAAATGCAGCTGATGTAACGCGTCACCCACCAAGAAGCCGTCATAGTTACCGAGGCCGTGAAAAACGACCAGAGCGTTTTTGAATCTGCGATTGCTCATCAGATGATTGAGAAATTGAAGGCCGCATTCGGGGCCGGAGAAAGAAGCCTTTTCCCCGGTCTCTGCCACCTCCATCATGAGCAGCGTTGCCCGATGCTGATTTTTGTACACGAATTCCGATTCAAAGTCGGCTTAAAGACTAGGTCTATCCGCCTCACCGTTCACCAGCCTATGACTGTGGTGTGTGGGTCGTTTTTTCGCGCGCAGTACTGTACTGTACATACAAACACGGTACAATATGTATGTATGTATGTATGTATGTATGTACTGTACATGCTCGAATATAGGGGCGGGCCTGAAATACAGTAAGTACGATGAGAGGCGGATATGCCTACTGTAAATTGTCAGTCGTGGCCGGATGACTTTTGACAACTTTCTCCTTTTCTCTCGTCTCTTTCTTCCAACGCCGCGTTTTCTGCCAGCCTTGCGTTTGCTCATCTTCGCAGCTCCAGCATCCCGCCATCGTTCTTCCTTCGCTTTTGCCGCTTCCTGCTGTGATACTAGTCGAACCACCCGAACCAGCTTAGGCGGTGGTGGAGTGTCAGTGCTGCCGCAGGGCTGATCTTGATATTCGTAGAAAACGCGTTCCACCAGCTCATCACGGTTTCCAGCTGCAGCGGCTGCAGTACTATTGTCAAACTCGAACTCGGAGCTTCCTTCTTCTTCTTCTTCTTCTTCGCTACTGTCACTGACCAGGGATTCCAAGCTTTCTGCATCAGAAGGTTCGCCATCAACAGCTCTTTCGCCCAGGTACTCTTGGAAACATTCGTTATCGAACAAGCTACTCCTCTGATGGTGAGAAGTAGATGTTGCTCGTTCTTCCCCTTCTTCGTCTGTATCCTCGCCCTCATCTCGTCCACAAGGGGCAGCAACGATGGGGCCCGACCCAGCCGCTTCAACGCCCGCCATCCTAGCCGACATGGCTTCATGGTAATGCTCCAGAAAAGCTCGGTCTAACTCCTCTGCTGTGGATGTCTGTTTTGCAGCTCTCCAACTCGCTCTCATTTGCTCTTTGCTTCCCGCCAATTCCTTGGGAGCGGATTAGGCTTCTGAATGAAACACAGGTGTCCAGGCCCCTCTCTGAGCCCTTTGCACTTGCCGCATCTAGACAATGTTCGGAATACTGCATACCGCAACTAACGGCACGCACCATACGCACGCAGATACAGTACCAATGTATGTATAGTACCGATACGTACACAGTTACAATATACAGTAAATGGTATGTATTGTATTGTCTACCGTGCATGTACGCCAGTACGAAACGCACGTCTATCCACGTTTAGTAGGTACAGGTATGTCTCACCTGCCTGTCAAGCAATCTTTATGTTGTCTCCCATCGGTCAGCTTCGATCTCACTTCCATTTTGCCGCATTTGATGCAACAGGCTAAATATTCGCACTCCGCACCTCGATGGGCAGCTTCGCATTCTGCAGTTGGAAAAGTTCGATTACACTTGTCGCATCGGAGCGGCTGCGGGTCAGGCTCTCCAGCCGTGTTGCTGCAATCGACTGAGTTGCAAAGAGAGCAGACGGATTGCCCGCACTTGTGTATGTCGGTACGACGGCCAGTTAGCTTGTAGCCAAGATAACACGTGGAGCAGACCTTATCAACTGATAGCAAAGCTTTTGCGCTGGTAGCCAGCATAAAATGTGAGTCGATTGGGTCGTGATAAATGTACACCGGCTTTGCCGCTCTCCTCGCAGCCACCATTCCTCCAATGTCACCCACGAACACGGGTGTTGGCATCCAGCCGGAGTAGATAACCAGCTGAATGCGACGAGGAACCAAGACTGTCTGAAATGCCGCAGCCTCCTCTAAGCCAGCGGCTCGTGTCGAATCGACTCCCGCCTCGAGACAGAGTTCCTTCGCCCTGCGAGTTTGCTCAGCCCTGCTGCCGCCCTTCAGCCGTCGCCAGATCTTGCAGTCAGCCACGGATGGCCTCTGTCCACCAGATCGTCTGGGACGAATGCGCTCAGCTTCGAAAACGCCGGCGACGATAGAGCAAGCCAGACACATTCTATCATCTGGCGGAGCGCATTTCGCGACGTCAATGACAGATCTGCGCACGATTACAGTACGTGTATGCCCATGCTTTATGTACCTACAGTATGGTACGTACTACACTACGCATTATGAAGGCTGAGTACTGTATGTACTGTACTGTCAGCTAAAGCATCACCACCTTTTCCGCGCAGCCCAGTCTTGAAGAGATATCGTTCTGTTCGTCAGTCCGCCAAGTTGACGACCGTTGCCCACGATATCGCCGCTAGCTGATTCTGACACCGTTTCAGGTTTTGTGAATATCATATTTATCTGTACATTAGATACACGCCTGCACTATTATGTACGTACACACGTAAGCACCCAATGTCTGGCCTACCTATGTACATAGGTACTCATGCTCGTGTTCGGGCTGGCTTACAGTCACTCCATTGGAAAGTTCGTCAGGATCGTACACCAACCGTCTGATCTTCTCTGCTACCTCTGCAGCGCTAACATTCGCCAGCAGTCCGAAACGCTGCTGATACAAAGCTCTGCTTCTGGTAGGCACGCAGAACACCAGCCTACCCAAACTGCCCTCAGGCGCAGTGGCGAGCACCTTGCTCAACATCGACTCCAGCAGTTTGTGCAGCCTCTGCTCAGTCACCTCCAAATCGGGATTTGACAGCAAATCTGTTGATATGCGAAACTGATGATCTGCGACTGCGGATTCGCAACATTTGCTGTACCTATCGGTCAGCACATTGTGTTCATAATGATCCTCTGGCGCGAAATCGTCGGCGGTGGTGACAGACGGTGGACCTGGCGGCGGGGTGACAGACGGCTCACTAGTGATCGCCTCGCTGAATACGCTGGGTGAAGATGCTCTGCTGGAGAGAACTTCATCACTCACCATCGACTGAGCCGTGGAAGATGGCCGACTATCCCACGACGCTTCGCTCAGAATTGGCGAATCGGCTGAGTATTCAGCGCGCTGCAAGCCTGCGTCATTTTCTGCCATAGTCGCTTCTTCAGCTGCCTCAGATGGCGGACGAGGAGATAACGAGGAAGGCGTGGGTGAAAAAACATCGCGTTCGGGAGAGAAATTGTGAACTGACGATGATGATACTGCCTCCGCATCTGCCGCTGTGCGGCTCTTTTCGTCACCATCAGTAGTAGTAGTTGATGGTGATCGTTCTCTCTTCACACCTGCTCGCAGGCGTTCTTCAACAGCTTTTCTAGCGGCCGCATTACGGTGTTTGGGCGAAGACTTATGGCGCTGCAAATCTGCCTTTCTGAAAAAAGGACGGCCTCTGCGTATGTACTGTACGTGCTATGTAATGTACATATGTACTCTTGCTTACAGTATGCGCGTCTGTTCACGGCTTCTGTACTGTATACGGGTAAACGTTACCTATACCTGGAGAAACTGTGGTGGCAAACGTCGCATCCGAAGCTGAAGGATGGCGGATCGCGGCCGCAGGCCTTCTTATGTCTACTGAAGCTGGAGCTGTGACTAAACTTTGCACCGCATCTCTCGCACGAGAGCATGACGTCTTTTCTCTTTTTTTCCAGCACAATGGCGCCAAAGAGACACTGAGCTACTGTGCGTACGTACTATGCGTAGAACTAAACAGCAGAATAATCGAATCGAGGGCTAATGTGTGTCCCATTTTGTTTTGTCTCAGGTATGTATTTTGGCCGTGGACACGGGCCTGTGGAGGAAGGTGCGATATTGCCGCGCATTATGCACTCGCCTTTTGAAGTGTTATTGCGCTTATGAGACAGAATTGTGACAGACAGCGAGCCCGCCCCAGACAGAATTGAGCGGCTTATGAACAATTAGCCCTAGGATTTCTTGTGTCCGAATCAATTTTTCTCTTTGTGTTTGCGTGTGTGTGTGGATAAAGGGTGCAGGGTGGCCTTGGTTTGCATTGCAATTAATTATCCTGTGCGCGTCGCGGTCTGAGAATAAATAAATCGGAGAGGTGCTCCACCCTGAGTGCCGTCCTTACACAATTAATAGCTCTCATTCAGAGGTCTGGTGTACTGTAGCATTAGATTTTATTATGCGTAGTATTGTCGATATTTCGCTCAACTCATATCAAATTATGCGCCAATGAATGGGCGATCTACGACACACAAACGGGTGACGTGTACACGGGGTCCGCACGCTGTACAAACAGTACGTGGTATGATGTACATAGGTACATACTACATAGGTGACACGTAAACAATGATGAACATAAAAATTGTCAAAGATGGCGGCACACGGCTGAGTTCATTCCGCCTTCATTCTTTGTCGCAGAATGCCGTTTTTGAGAGTATGTCACAATTCTTCTCATAAGCGCAATAACACTTCAAAAGGCGAGTGATAATCGCGGCAATATCGCACCTTCCTCCACAGCCCGTGTCCACGCAAAAATCATACCTGAGACAAAACAAAATGGACACACATTAGCCCTCGATTCGATTATTCTCTTTTATTCTACCATAGTACTACGCACAGTACTCAGTTTCTTTGCGCCATTTGCTGAAAAAAAGAGAAAAGACTCATCTCTCTCGAGAGATGCGTGCAAAGTTTATCACACTCCACTTCAGTAGACATAAGAAGCCTCGCGCGATCCGCCATCCTTCACTTCGATCGACTTTCCACCACATTTCTCCATATATAACTTTACCATCTACAAAGCCGTGAACAGACGCGCATACTTAAGCAAGAGTACATATTACATTACATAGCACGTACAGTACATACGCAAGCCTCCTTTTTTCAGAAAGGCAGATTTCAGCGCCATAAGTCTTCCCCAAACACCGTAATCGCCGCTAGAAAAGCTTTAAGAACGCCTCGAGCAGTGTGAAGAAGAACGACACCACAACTACTACTACTATGTGACGAAAAGAGCCGCACAGCGCAATGCGAGCGTACAC
This sequence comes from Epsilonema sp. ZAB3_2, assembly GCA_030247985.1. Classification (NCBI taxonomy): domain Eukaryota; kingdom Metazoa; phylum Nematoda; class Chromadorea; order Desmodorida; family Epsilonematidae; genus Epsilonema; species Epsilonema sp. ZAB3_2. Next base: position 38,256 of record JASAMW010002375.1, on the reverse strand, counting down.
TCGTCATTCACAATTTCTCTCCCGAACGCGATTTTTTTCACCCACCCTTCCTCTACTCCTCGTCCCCATCTGAGCACTAAGAAGCGACTATGCAGAAAATGACGCAGCTTCAGCGCGCTAATACTCACCGATTCCCAATTCTAGCGAAGCGTGTGTAGTCCCATCTTCCACCTCAGTCATGTGAGTGATAAGTTCTCTCCAGCAGAGCATCTTCACCCACGTATTCACGAGCGACACTATGACCGTCTTCACCCCGCCGCCATCCACCGTCTTCACCACCGCCGACGATTCCGCCAGACATATAACACAATTCTGACCGATAGTACAGCAAATTTCGACCGCAGTCGCAGATCATCATTTCATATCAACAGATTTCTTCAAATCCCGATTTGAGTGACTGAGCAGAGCTCACAAACTCTGAGTCATTTAGCAAGTCTCCCACTCGCCTGAGCATTTTAGCTGTTTCTCGTGCTACCAGAAGCAGAGCTTTTATCAGCAGGGTCGACTCTGCGAATTAGCGCTCAGAGTAGCAGAGAAGACAGACTTGTGTACGATCCTACAACTTCAATGAGTGCTGAGACCCGAACACGAGCATGAGTTTTCTAGTAGCCGACATGTTTGTTGTACGTACATAATAGTCAGCGTGTATCTAATTACAATAAATATATATTCACAAAACCTAAACGTGCGATGCTAGCGCGATATCTGCAACGTCGTCAACTTGCGACTGACGAACAAACATATCTCTTCAAGACTGCTCGCGAAAAGTGTGATCTTTACTGACAGTACAGTACATACAGTACTACCTCATAATCGTAGTTAGTACGTACCATACTTAGTACATAAAGCATGCATACACGTACTTAATCTGATCTTCATTACGTCCGAAATCCTCCGCCAGATATAGAATTTCTCTTCTCTATCGTCCCGTTTTCGAAGCTGACGCATTCGTCCCAGACATCTGTGACAGAGCCATCCGTGCTGACTCAGATCTGCGACGCTAAGGGCGGCAGCAGCTGACAAACTCGCAGCAAGAATCGTCGAGCGGAGTCGATCGACACGACCGCTGCAGAGAGCTGCGCATTCAGACAGTCTTGTTCCTCGTCGCATTCAGCTGGTTATCTACTCCGGCTGGATGCCAACACCCGTGTTCGTGGGTGACATTGGAGAATGGTGGCTGCGAGGAGAGCGGCAAAGCCGGTGTACATTTATCACGACCCAATCGACTCACATTTTATGCTGGCTACCAGCGCAAAAGCTTTGCTATCAGTTGATAAGGTCTGCTCCACGTGTTATCTTGGCTACAAGCTAACTGGCCGTCGTACCGACATACACAAGTGCGGGCAATCCGTCTGCTCTCTTTGCAACTCAGTCGATTGCAGCAACACGGCTGGAGAGCCTGACCCGCAGCCGCTCCGATGCGACAAGTGTAATCGAACTTTTCCAACTGCAGAATGCGAAGCTGCCCATCGAGGTGCGGAGTGCGAATATTTAGCCTGTTGCATCAAATGCGGCAAAATGGAAGTGAGATCGAAGCTGACCGATGGGAGACAACATAAAGATTGCTTGACAGGCAGGTGAGACATACCTGTACCTACTAAACGTGGATAGACGTGCGTTTCGTACTGGCGTACATGCACGGTAGACAATACAATACATACCATTTACGGTATATTGTAACTGTGTACGTATCGGTACTATACATACATTGGTACTGTATCTGCGTGCGGATGGTGCGTGCCGTTAGTTGCGGTATGCAGTATTCCGAACATTGTCTAGATGCGGCAAGTGCAAAGGGCTCAGAGAGGGGCCTGGACACCTGTGTTTCATTCAGAAGCCTAATCCGCTCCCAAGGAATTGGCGGGAAGCAAAGAGCAAATGAGAGCGAGTTGGAGAGCTGCAAAACAGACATCCACAGCAGAGGAGTTAGACCGAGCTTTTCTGGAGCATTACCATGAAGCCATGTCGGCTAGGATGGCGGGCGTTGAAGCGGCTGGGTCGGGCCCCATCGTTGCTGCCCCTTGTGGACGAGATGAGGGCGAGGATACAGAAGAAGAAGAGGGGGAAGAACGAGCAACATCTACTTCTCACCATCAGAGGAGTAGCTTGTTCGATAACGAATGTTTCCAAGAGTACCTGGGCGAAAGAGCTGTTGATGGCGAACCTTCTGATGCAGAAAGCTTGGAATCCCTGGTCAGTGACAGTAGCGAAGAAGAAGAAGAAGAAGAAGGAAGCTCCGAGTTCGAGTTTGACAATAGTACTGCAGCCGCTGCAGCTGGAAACCGTGATGAGCTGGTGGAACGCGTTTTCTACGAATATCAAGATCAGCCCTGCGGCAGCACTGACACTCCACCACCGCCTAAGCTGGTTCGGGTGGTTCGACTAGTATCACAGCAGGAAGCGGCAAAAGCGAAGGAAGAACGATGGCGGGATGCTGGAGCTGCGAAGATGAGCAAACGCAAGGCTGGCAGAAAACGCGGCGTTGGAAGAAAGAGACGAGAGAAAAGGAGAAAGTTGTCAAAAGTCATCCGGCCACGACTGACAATTTACAGTAGGCATATCCGCCTCTCATCGTACTTACTGTATTTCAGGCCCGCCCCTATATTCGAGCATGTACAGTACATACATACATACATACATACATACATATTGTACCGTGTTTGTATGTACAGTACAGTACTGCGCGCGAAAAAACGACCCACACACCACAGTCATAGGCTGGTGAACGGTGAGGCGGATAGACCTAGTCTTTAAGCCGACTTTGAATCGGAATTCGTGTACAAAAATCAGCATCGGGCAACGCTGCTCATGATGGAGGTGGCAGAGACCGGGGAAAAGGCTTCTTTCTCCGGCCCCGAATGCGGCCTTCAATTTCTCAATCATCTGATGAGCAATCGCAGATTCAAAAACGCTCTGGTCGTTTTTCACGGCCTCGGTAACTATGACGGCTTCTTGGTGGGTGACGCGTTACATCAGCTGCATTTGCCACCCGCTAACATCATCTGTCGGGACGGTCGCATCCTTTCCATCACTACGAGAGGGAACCCGGATAAAATTTCTCGATTCGTTCATGTTTTGTCCTTTGGGGCTTAGCAGATTGCCGAAATGTTTTGGCCTAGAAGACAAGGAGGCTAAAGGATTCTATCCCTATCGGTGAGTAAAGAAGCGCTATGTACAGTAGTACGTCGCTCGCTAGTGCGCTTGTGTGTGTGTGTGTGTGTGTGTGTGTGTAGTAATGCTTTGTGCGTACATACAGATATCTAACGCCGCAAAACAGAGGCAAAGTGCTGCGAGAGATGCCTCCTTTCTCGTCTTTCGACCCCGAATCCAAAAGGCCCGAGGATTACGCTGCTCTCGAGCGATGGTACGCGGGTGAGCAGAAAAGGCTGGCAGAAAATCCTGCGGCGGTCTACGACCTGGAAAAAGAACTTCGAAAGTATTGTAGGTATGTATACGTATTACTCTGCTGTAAAAAATGGTCAGCTTATACAGTGCTGCTGTACTGTACATGTATGTAAATAAATACGTACCTACATTACATAGTACCTACCATTCCTATGTACGTATGTACATATGTAGGTGCGTATGTACGTACCTGTACCCTCAATATAGGATTCGTTTTTACAGACGCGGAACTATGTACGTGTGCATACGTAGCGGTGTATTGCAGGAATGACGTCAGAGTTCTTCGTCTCTGTCTGGAAAAGTTCAGGGAAGAAATGCGCTGTCACTTCGATGACATCGACCCCTTTTCCAGGATCACACTTTCGTCCTACATAAACTTCTGCTACAGGCACGTCGTACGCAGCATCACGTTCTTTTCGTTTTTTTTTTCGCAGCTGAGCTATGTCTCGCTTAGGTGTCTGGACATGCCCGAGCGGTCGTTGGCAGTTTTGCCGCCGATGGGCTACCGGAGGGGTAAGCAAAGCAGAGTCGCGCTCGCTTGGCTGGCCTGGGAGGAACGGCGTAGAGGTGTGAGGATTCGGCACGCCCAGCAAGGCGGGGAAGTGCGCGCCCACAACAACGTCCATCTGGACGGCTATTACGAAGACGCCGACGGCACGAAGCACGCTCTGGAGTTTCTGGGGTGCAGGTATGTATGTATTGTATGTATCTGTACATAGGTATGCACCGCATTCGCGCTCAGAGGAGAGTTTTTGCATTGGGGTGAGGTTTGTTTAACTGACAGAGTTTTGGTGTTCTCAGACACCAGCGAGTGACTGATGTTGCCGTATCCGTTTTGCATACATACTATATGTACATACTGTAGTATGTGTAGATGGCACGGACATCCGGATTGTCAGCTGGCGGCGCAGAAAAGTGTCGGTGGAAAGACGATGGCGGAGCTGTACAAGGCTTTAGAACGTCGATTTGACACGCTTACGGACCTCGGATTCATTGTGGAGTATTGCTGGGAGGTATGCGCGCAGTTATACTTGGTGTGTACATGTACCTGTATGTATGTTATATGTATACGCAACATTTTTTTAGTGCGAATTCTACGCCGAAATGAAGAAGGATCGCGACGGCTTGGGCAGGTTCGTGAGAGAACGCATGAGAGACTCGGCGCCGTTAGTGCCGAGAGAAGCGCTGCGCGGCGGCCGCTGCAATGTTAACAGACTGTTCTACGCCCCGCGGCCAGGAGAACGGATACGATACTTAGGTGCGACATAATTTTTTTCTTTTTCTTTTTCTTTTCTTTTTCCTTTTTTTTTAAGTGGCGGCGGCGGCGGCTAAAAAAAAAGTAAAATAAAAATAAAAAAGTAAAAAAATGAAAAATAAAAATTTTTTATAGACTTCACCAGCCTTTACTGCAATGTTTCTTAGATAGCCCGGCGGCGTTTTTTCTCACCCTTGCGAGCTCGACAAATTATTCACTCGCATACTTACGTACCTAGTACATATTATGTAAAGCTGGACATACGGCTACATATGTTATGTACGTACTTGGGTACGTACGCAGTAGAGAATATTCGTTGAGCGGGCTATGCTGCGGAACATTACAGTAACCAAGCGTGCAGGCCGCCAAGGACGGCCAACGGTATCCTCTGGGCCACCCGACGGTGATTCGGTTCGACTTCCCACCGCCAGAAGAGGTATTTGGGCTGATCAAGGCGACGCTGCTACCTCCGCCTAGGTAGGTACGTACGTATGTACGCACGCAGAGAGGTGCGCGTTCGACTTCGATATTTTGTCGCTACGCACAGTATAGTACTACTACTACTACGGCGTGTGCACTACATAATCTGTAGGCTTCGATTCCCCGTCCTGCCATCGGTCACGGATAGCGGAAGGGTGGTTTACACATTGTGCCGCCGCTGTATGATCGAAGCCGGCGAAACGGTACATATGAGCAGACGACTGAATCGGTTTTGCCACCATTCTGACGCCGATAGGGCGATATCGGGCACTTGGACGAGTCCTGAAATTTCCAAGGCGATCGAGAAGGGTTATCGAATGCTGAAAGTGCGCGAGGTGAGCATCCATTAGCCCTCCCCCTGCACGCGTGCGTGCTAAACTTATGTATGTATAGTATGTACGCCTACCGTATGTAGTAAGTACAGTACTACTGTACTCTGTACAGATGTGGCATTGGGACCGCACAGTCGGGTCCGAATTATTTGGGGAGTTTCTGAGCAAAGCCTACGTTGGTAAGCTGGAGGCCTCCGGCTATCCATCCGACTGCCGAACGGAGGTTGAGAGGGCGGCGTACATCCGCCGTGTGGAACAGTTGGATGGAGTCCGGTTGCGGCCGGAGCGTATAGCTAAAAACGCTGGCAGGCGATTTTGTTACAAACTAGCGTTAAATGGCTGCTGGGGATTTTTCGCCAAGAACAACACGCCGATCATCACTCGATACGTCAAGAGCAAGGCGGAGATCTACCGATTGCATAAGGATCCCAGCATTGACATCAGGGTGATGCGGCGCGCCGCTTTTTATTTTACAGCGCATGCCATACTTATACAGTATAGTATATGAACATGCATATAATACGCATGACTGAGGGTTTTTTGCAGGCTGTTTACTGTCCGTATGGAGAGCAGTTGGTCTTTCAGTATCGCAAGCTGCAGGACTGCGAGCGGGAGGATCCGACTGGAAATATGGTGCTAGGTACAGTAAGACGCTTTTTAGGAAGGTACTACGTACAGTATGTAATGTAGATAGCCTATGTGCTACGTGCGTATTAGTATACTTTCGAGTGGACGGTTTCTTTTACGGCATTTCAGCCGTATTTGTCACATCATACGCACGGCTGAAACTGTACGACTGTCTGGACCGTTTGGGTGACAATGTCATCTATTTTGACACCGACAGCATCGTCTACATCGAACGCCCCGACGGTCCTAGGCTGGAGACGGGCGAAGGATTGGGCCAATTAAAGGGGAGTGTGGGTGGAAACAAAAGCGCCAGGTTCAACCATTTTTTTCCCCTAAAATGTTTATTCTGATGGCACTTGAGGAAAAAAGATGATTGATCCTCTCTTCCCCCCGCTTTTTTTCCCGCGCACACCCCCTTCAGCGGATGAAATCGCCGCATCCTACGGTGCTGATGTTGAAATCGCCCAGGTGACCTGCAGCGGTAAAAAGAGCTACGCCATCGTCTTGAGAGATGCGAAGACTCAGCAAACTGTTGGCGTCATGCAAAAACTGAAAGGTACGGTACGCACGACACGCGTGTACTTTTAGCGCAATATTCTATTATTCTACGTATTGTACGCACAATACTTGTATAGTACATAGGTCATGGTACCTAACTAACTACTGTATCTGCTGTATGTACGGATGCATCTCATTTGCGCAGGCATTCCCTTGAATGTGAGGAGCAAGAAAGTGCTGGATCAATTCTCCGTCTTGTCTGCCATCCACGCCCCAGCTTCACACGCCAAAGTTTGTCGTGCTGTACTAATTATGTATGCATCCGTGTCAGCGGTAGTGTGTGTTACAACTGTGCAGCTCCAGTTCGGCTGTATTGCAGGTGCCTTGCCATCAGATGAGGAAAAGTCTAGCGCGATGCGAGATACGCAGCATCTGCCAGTCCAAACGATTTCGTCAGACGATCAACTCCCGGCTGCGGTTGCTAGGACATCGCACCTTGCCGTTTGGGTGGGTGGCTGACAGCTGCGAAGAAGAAGACCAGCTGTACGTTTATCCAGACGACGACGCCGATTCGGCGCAAAACGACATCTCTTCAGCGGTCCACGCAGATTGCGATCTGTTGTGCGAAAGTGACGATGATGAGGACGGCTTGCAGATGGACGAATTTGAAGTGGACGCGTCCTCTGACGACAGCTGGAGGAGCGGCGAAAGCTGCGACGAAGACAGTGACTACAGTACTCAGACTGGTGAATGAATAAATGATTTGGACATTTTTTCTCCTACACCTGCGCGTGTGTGTGTGCAGCCGCGTAAAATTCAGCACGTACATACTGTACCATAGGCTTCGTTCAAAAATGTAAGTCTCGTGACGGGACTGTGCTCACGGTAATCCAGATTAGCGTCACGTCTTGGGGCCACGATAATATTTCACGGGACTTCTCCTGTCTTCGCCCTTCTCGCCAGTTGCGCAAAAGATTTATTACCCCGCCGGCCGCCGCGCCGGCCATCAGATATCCTCACTAATTTTGCGTTCCCACAACATCTACTAGAAAGCGCATGGGTAGGTAGGTACACACATATGGTAGGTACACAGTATGTACGTAGGCAAAGTTTGTGTGATAAATGAATCCGCACTGCTTGTCTTTCTCGCTCTCCTGCTCTGCTCGCTCGTCCCTTGTCCATCCTCACAACCTTAACCCGTTAATCTGACTGCGCCCACACCCAACGAGGCGAGAGAGAAGAGAGAGAGGGAAGGCATACGTATGTACATAAATGTTTTCCAAGGTGCAAAAGATAAGCTGACTTCGTCGACTGAGCAATAAAGTGTGCTTGGAAAGAGAGCCCCTGCTGGTCACTCAGTACGCTCACTCTTTCTCATGTTACCGCTTCTTTTGTTTGCTCTCTTCTTCCTTCCCACCCAACGAAGTATCGTGACGTTAATATAAAAACCAACGTGACGAGATTTATATTACCGTGAGCAGAGTCCCGTCACGGGGCTTACGTTTTTGAACAAAGCCATAGAGCGAACACGTACTGTACGTAGATACATACTACCTACGTTATGTACGACGTACGTCGTCAGTACGAGGAAGGACACGACATCATATTATGTACATACATACGTAGTGTACGTACGTAAGTATTCTGCCTCATACTGTGAGTGCGTGTAAACCGATTGTACTATTATTTTTTTTTCAGCCAATGTCAAATAAAAAGACCGCGCACGTACTACTCACACAGGCAGACTGTAGGGCATCGCACTATCATATCAGCACAAGCTGCGCAATCGTGTGACTGTAAAGACACCGCTCTTACGTGCGTGCCTACATACTATACATCTGCTGGTTCTGTACGAACGTAATATGTACCTACAGATACAGATCTGCAGTCTGTTCTTTTTCAGTAGTCGACGCACGTTACAGCTCTGTCCTTGGTGATGGTGACAAGCGAAGAAAACTCTCCTATCACAACGCCAGTCAGCGTTATGTCCGTATGGGTTTTGAAGCCCACTTCGAGGCTAAACGAACCCAGCAGAGAGCCGGACAGCGGGTCGGCATCCAAGTCCAGCGCGAACAAGCAATGCTGTGTTTTGTAGTCGGCGAACGTGACGTCTAACGGCTGTCCCGATTCTTGTTTCCTGAGCGTTCGCAGCAAAGACCAAAAACACTCCATGTACTGGTTCGACTCGAAGTCTGGCTCCCACGGACGCGCCGTCAGCGACTGGGTGTCGTTCATGAAGCTGACGCGATTGACGTTGTGATGCCCTGCAACAACGCAAGCACAACGAACTTTTCCCTCTCCGTTATCTTATTGTTCGAAATTTAAATATACAGCAAAAAGTATGTACCTACATTGTGTACCGGGAGTATGTACAGTAAGTCTCAAAAAAATGTAAGCTCTGCGCGAAAAGTGGCTGTGTGCATGCATACCTAAACTACTACCCATAGTAGTACCTGGTGTAGGTACAGTACAGTACACTGCGTGTATACAGTAGAACGGCGACGTGTACCGAATATGTACGGGTTGGTGCTCCGCGTTCCGACAAACGCATTTTGAGGCAGCAAGCCGAACAATACTCTTCTGGGCTGGAATCCTGAAAACAAGTTGCCGGCTCTCCACCGCTGGGTCCCCACGGGAATGGTGAAGCTGCGCCCGTCCACCCTGAAAAACAAGAAATCATTTTTATACGTACATACGTACAACTGTAGAAGTACGTATACCTATGTATACGGTACGTGGTAAACAAGGAACAGAACAAGCTCGCTTTCGGCTCCGGCACCTTGTGAAGGGGTAGACCGCTGGTTCTCTGGTCATTCGCGTCTCTATTTGCTGGAATGCAGCATCGCCCAGCTTGACTCGGCGTAAGAACAAGCTGCATTGAGTGATTTCCACGCTGTATCTATTCGTATCTTCATCACCGACAATTAGCAAAAAGTCGTCGGTGGATCGGTCGAGCGTGATGGACATAGCAATGTTGTTCGGCAGCATGCGCGACTGGTGAAAGAAGTCCAGGTGAAGCCGACCAAACCTGCGCACGAAAAAGCGGCACAGATATCGTGGTTGCACACACTCGCATACAGTGTACCCTGCGGTGCTGCGATGTGAAGCTAACTGTGCGTACGACTCTACGTACCTATAGCTACAGTACAGACACGGAGCTCACCATTCCCTCTCTTTCATCAAAAACTCCCTTCTGTTGGTCAGGTTGAAGTTGGCAGAAAAATCGTTGTCAGCGGTCCTGGTGTCACCGACTACGTCTGGCAACCAGCCGACTTGCTGCTCCAGCAGGGTCCGTTTGGCGTCATCAGAGAAGTTGAGAAGCGAAGAAAAAAAGGAAATCCAGGGATGGAAAGTCGTGTTGGAGCCGACCGCTACGCCTTGCAGCATCAACATGACCCTCGAAAACAGCGAGGTCATGAAAGCGTTAATGGGCGCCACTTGACTAGGGCGCGAAGATTCCGTCGTTTTTGCAGCAGAGTCGCCTGCAGACGCTGTCTTCTTGCTCGTCGCCTTTGCGAAAACTTTAGCGATGTCACCACCATCCTGCCGCTTCAATTTTGTTTTGATCCGGAAATAGCTTTGGTATAAGTCTGTGTAATGATTTTCAGCTCTCGGGACATCTATAACGATGGGACCCTGGAAAATAAAAACGTACTACAGCACGTGTGTTGCATCAGTATCGCGGGAACCTCTGTACTGAATGCGTTGTATGCACGCATGTACAGCACGCGCAATGCAATGTAATGTATGTAGTACTAGTGTAGTTGTCGCATTACTTGATTGGACAAAGGAGCTGTGGGGGTGATTTCTAGCCAAACTTGCTCGGAGATCGCGTTCTGTTCTGCTATCGGTTGGAACAGCTGCAGTTCGGGTTTGCTGTCAATGTTCACGCGTCTGGCTTGAGAGTCTGTTACTGGACTTGCGGCGCCGGTTATAGGGTGATGCGCACTCTTCCTTCTAACTCCCCCCATCAGAGCAGCAGGCGCAAAGGACGCTGAAGTTTCTTTTTTCTCAGCCTCTTACGACGCTTCTTCTTTTCCCCGGTGAAGGAACGTTTAGGTCTGCTGCTCTCCTTCCTGTACTTTTTTGGCTGAACACGCTTTCGATTGCTCTTGCTCCGCTTTTTCGGCGTCAACTTGGCGACCCGATGCTTGGCGCTGACTGTGCCTAGTCCTGTTCTGTCTGACACTCGATTTCTGCCAGAGTAGCCCGCGAATATGTCTCCAAAGCCGGTCATATCACTCACTCATCGCTGAGAGAGAAGAGCAAGTACTTCAACCGACCATCTATCAGGCGGACAAAATCGTCAACTGGAGGTGGAGTGCTGAGCGGCGGCGCCGCGGCAACAGTGCGTCAGAGTGCAGCGTTGAGAATGACGCCGTCTTCTCGCGCTCTTTCGCGGAATAGGGGATGGAAAAGGCTGCTGCTTCAACCGTCTACTGTAATACTTCTTGAACACTTGCGCAAAGGACATCTCGTGTACAGTGCTCCCGCCGCCGGCGGCGTGAGTAGGTTAGGCAGATACTGTTGTCTTGCTGTATGCGCGCCTACTGTACATATGTACGTAGGTAGTGTGTGGGTGTGCATACGAGCCGAGCTTAATGTGTTTTTCACATCCGGTCCTTGCTCCTTCCAAAAACAATAGCTTCCAATCAGGATATCTTGCGGTCTGTCTCCGCAAGACACGTGTGTTAATTATCGGCTTAAGATTGCAGTCGAGCGGCAGGCAAAAGCCTTCCCAATCTCTCTCTCTTCTCTCTCTCTCTCTCTCTGCGTGTGAGCTCGTTTAATTGCAATCGTCGCGCTGATCTGACCAGATCCGCCTTTATTGTTCACACCTGTGTTTATTATCAGACCGCGCCGCGGGGAGATAAGCGATATAAAACAAATGCGAATAAACAATGCGTCATACATGATTATTGGTTTCGCACGTAGGTACTGTACACACACATACGGCGAAAGAGCGGTGAAGTGGCGAAAACACAGCTGTGCTGTGCTTCCGCGGGCTTTTGGATGTGCGTACGTAAAAATACTATTATGCCGTAGGCACGTACAGTATGTATAGTAGGTACAAATTGCACGCGCACACGCAGAAAGCGGAATAATCGAGGTGTTTAGCAATCGATGTCGCTCGTTTTCTGGACTAAGGCTTGAATGGCGTCGAAGCGAATCTTCAAATGATCAGGAAATTGGTCCAGACCGTAGGCTTTCAAACGGTGCTCTGCTTGGCGAAATCGGTTGCCACTGTCTGTCGAACGGAGCAGCTTCGCCTTCTCTCTCCACACCTGACGCAAAAAGAACGAAGAATACACACGCATTCCGTGCGCACGGCGCACGCTAACAACACAGAAAACAGTTCCGCCGCACCTGCTTTTGCTCTTCGCTCAACTTTTCCCACAGGCTATCTGCGACTGGCACATATGTTTTGAAGCTGGCCGTCAACTCCCCATTTTTGCTCATTTCAGCCCACACAAACAGGATAAAGCCATTAAGCCGAATGCGTTTGCTAGGCTTCATTCTGGTGACAAGTCGTGGAGAGCGAAAGTAGGAACCGGCCGTTCCCAGAGGAGTGAGAAAACCAACACTGACAGTAGCATACTACAAAACACGTTCCCGGCACCTGAGTTTTATTCCGGACACAAGTACGTACAGTACCTACCTATAGTAGGTATAGCTGAGACTGACACTAGCACAGACATGCGTATAAGTAGGTACGTATAGCTAGTGAGTATTGCAGAAGGTGTAGCATATTAAAAAACTTGACGTACGGCAGACAGAAGTATGTACTTAGATGTGCACACTGTCGACACAAGTACAGTACTGCGAGACACTGATAAAGCAATAGCGGCGTGCGAATGCAGCTTGTTAACTGACATGACCCCCTGGCAGTGAAAATACTACACAGTTTTAGTATTTCGCTAAAAAAATTTCCCTGGCAGTGCACATAAAAAACACACAGACACTGATAAAGCAATAGCAGCATGCGAATGCAGCTTGTTAACTGACATGACCCCCTGGCAGTGAAAATACTACACAATGCCAGTAGTAGTAGATGGAACTGCTGCTGTCTAGATTAGCGGAGTTACGTAGCAGCAAGTGTAGCAGCTGAGTAGTTTTTCGCGTTTTTTTCGCTGAGTTTTCTCGATTTTCAATAGCGCTGACTGCAGCAGAGAATCTCGAAGTCGTCATCCTCGTCCGGCTGTCGCTTTTCTTCCGCCACCTTCGCTCCCTCCCCCTCCTGGTCCTGTTCTTTCTTGACCGCCGCGACGGCCTGCAGAAAACCGCGACAAAAAGTTATGCAAAATGCAGTAAAAACGGCAGAGTCCCGTGCACAGTTCGCAATTTTTTGCCTTCTATCGTTCCTACATACACTCTACACATAGGTACTACATACATAGCACTACACGACACATACCGCGGTTGCCGGAATCCATCTTTTGGTGAGTGCTTCGCCGTCCTTGGCCGCCTGCTTTTTCACTTTGGGCTCCGCGAAGATGAATCCTTGAAGTTCGCGCACTTCCCGGAGTATGCCGGGGAGGAGATCCGCCAAGTCCAAGAAGAGACGTTGGGGCATAACGAGGCCGCCCCATTTTCCATACCTGCAAACAGACAGAACAATGACGTGTGCGCAGTGGTGACGTACATAACGTAGTACTGTACATGTCACTTCGTACAGGTAGCAGATCGTACAGTATAATGACAAAAAACGAGATTACGTACTTTTCGAGCCAGTCTCCACCATGCTGCTGCATTTTCTGGACTTTGTAGAAAAGTCCACTGTACTCTTTGGTGCAGTCGTTGGCGACGACCAAAGCCACGCGCTGGCCCTGTAACAAGTGAATCAAATAGCAAAAATAACGCAATAAGAAACGCATATAGCACACGTCCAGTCCGGCACAACACACGCAGACACAAATTTAAGGTGGACAGGTTAACAACTTACGTCGTCTTCGTCGAGAAAGGAGATGAGCCCCTTGGAGCTGTCGATCTTCACCGCCTCCGGGACGATGGCCAGAAGAGCCCTGATGTGGCACTCCTTGAGGGCGATAAAATTGCCCTTGCCACAAGCCAGCGTAACGCCGACCTCGCCACCCTGCTTAATGGCGACGTCCGCGTGGACGTCGCCGTTGGTCACCGTCCTCTTGCTGCCCTTTCCAGGGCGGTAAGGTCTGAAGGCGGAAGTTAGACTCGCTTTCTGCATGGCCAGAACCGAGAGCCGAACAGTAGGATGTGAGTGTGGGTGTGGAGTGGAGTGAGTGTGAGGCCGAGAACCGAGAGCCGAGAGCCGAACAGCCAGATGTGAGTGTCGGTGTGGAGCGGAGTGAGTGTGAGTGGAGCGAGTGTGGGTAACGAAGGTATTAAAAGTAGGCTACCGCGGCAGCTGAGTATTGACGAGAGGCGGAGTATTGGCTCTCAGACCAATCACCGGCTGAAAGCTTTTGCGGAGGGGAGACGACTCCGCCTCTCGGACCTTTTCAAGCAATAATCAGTGTCAAAAGCGAATTCCAGATCCAAAACTCAGCGTCAGCTCCAAAATTTTTCTGATTTCTTTAACCAGGCCAGCGTTTCCTTCAACAAGGTTGACCTGTTCGAGCGCGAGCCTGGCGTTCCGACGACGTAGAGAATCTGGGAACCATTGTTCACTTTCATATTGCTGCTCCTCGGCTTCCTGAGCAGCTTGGTAGTATGTGGGATATCTACCAGGATGAATGTGCTGCACACTTTCACATTCCCCAGGAGATTCCTTCTGGACACAAACAACGCGAAAAAACTCTGTAGGGTAGGTGACCATTTGAATGGTCAGGTACAGTCGGGATGGACGGCCCAGAGCAGATCCGGGGATGTTGACGAAGCCGTTTAGGTAGTCACTGAGAGCAGGTTTGGTGCTTGTAAATACGTCCTCGTTTCGTTTTTCGTCGCGGTCTTGCTCTTGTCTAATAAGTCTCACGATGTCTCTTTTAAAAAATTCGTATTCACCACCCAGCCGAGCATAACACAATTTTAATCGCTCGATGAGATATTGGGGTATAGGTAGGTCGGTGAGTTTTCCCAAATCGTTCGTGCTTGAGTAGTACAGTCTGCCATCGCTTTCCCTACGTACAAGAGTAGTATGCACACTACGCAATATGGCCTTCTGACATAATTCTTCCAAACGCATCATGAACAAACAGGCAACACTACTGCGAAAGCAGCGCATAAAGCTGCGCAGCAGAGAAAAGAGTAGTGGGGTAAAATTAAAAATTGACTGGATGACTATTGGTTGCAGAACATAGGCCACGCCTCCCCTGCCTCTCTTTTGTCAGTGATTGGTCTGACGCTGCGCTTGTCCATCCATTCTAGCTTTGCAGCGTGCCACTGATCGGTCGGCGATATTGCCACCTTATCTTTGTCTCCACAACACACATACACATATGGCCGCCTTTCCACTAACAGTGACAGCGCTGGGTCGAGCGGAAGGCTTCCAGCAACGGCTGCCGTTTGAAGTCGACGCCACTGAAGAGGACTTCAGCTTGTCACTACTGGACATTTTTCATGTTGTGCCGGCATACACCGCGAATCCGTTTTCACCACCTTCACCGCCAGCGAGGCCCACTCGACGGTTGCTGGTGCTGTGCTCGCTATTGGAGCCTCAAATATACCAAGGCACCGTCTCTGCCCGCATATTGACGTCAGCGGCGTGCGGCGATCTCATCGAAAGTAGGGCAGAACAACTGAACGGCGCCATACATTTGCCTGTGGCGAAGAAGAGACATGAAATGATGACAGTGCAGCTGGTAGACACTGATCTGAACAAAATTGATCAGAACTCTTTGCGTAAAGGAGCGCAACTGTGTTTGCGCCTTTACGTGGAAAAAAAGTAAAAAAATTATGTGCTGGCATTCTGTGTCCAATAAAGTGTGACTTTCAACAAAATTGTGTCGAATAAACATTTGCGTCTGCACACATACGGCGTGGTCGGTCGCTTTGCAGCAGCTCCAGCAGTACAAAAACGTTGTTGCAAGCACGCAGAACACTGGCCAGCTATAGTACATACATAGTACGGACGCCTACAGCTTCATGCAGCACATACTTGCAGTACATCCAGCAGGTTATGTATACCTCCTACCTTAGTTCTGTCATGCATGGAGTGCGTTGCGCGCAACACGGTACATGTACGTACATACTGCGCAACATGGTACATGTACGTACATACATACTTGCATTGAGAGTACTTCGGGACAGGTTTTGCGGCTAACTAGCCGCGAATAGCCGCCGGCTCATTATTAGTGGTCACCGCCCGGCTATCGTGTGGCGGCTAATGCGGCTAACGATTAGCCGCCGCGGCAAAAATGCGGCTAACAATTAGCCGCCGCGGCTAAAATGCGGCTAATAATTAGCCGCCGCGGCTAATGATTAGCCGCAAAACCTGTCCCAAGTGCCCTCTTTACTACTACTCCCCTGATACCGTACTTCCGATTTTGCCCACCGTTTTTCTCTGCTTACAAACCTGCTTTACCCATCCGCATCTGCCTGGGGGACCCAAAGGTTTTTCACTGCTGCATGCTGCAACCCTACTTGACCCACGGGCCCGATCTATTACTGTAAACGATGAAATTTTTGGACGGTGGAAATTTTCGGATAAAAAATTCTGTCCGAAAATTTTAACGTCCGAATTTTACCGTCTTTCCTACATACGTAGTCTACAGTACATTCATATGTAATACAGTAAATGTCGCTGTGCGTGCATGCACATTGAGGTCAGACCTGTGTCCGAAAATTTCCCCATCCGAAAATACAACTTCAAAACTCAACTCTCCATTCCATACCGCACGCATCCTCTTCTACTACCATTTATCAGCCCTTACATACTGCTACTTGTAAGGGCTTCACTCCTGTTTGGCCCTCAGGACAAACGGCTGGTAATCATTAATATCTGCCGCTCAGACAGCATCTCTACTTCCAAAAGACAGCACACCAGCCTCTACGTACTGCTAATTGTAAGGGCTTCACTCCTGTTTGGCCCTCAGGACAAACGGCTGCTATCAGCCCTTCAGACTCCTCCACTCACACCTAGAATGGTTGCCTTTTTATAAGCTGCTTGTTGAGAGGTGTGTAGAGGCATGTTTTTGAGGTCAAAAGTACGTGTTTTCGGGCATAATCGCGGTCAAAACAGGGTTATTCTAGTATAAGACATGCTCAGCTAAGCTTATAGGCATGGTAGCATGTTGTAGGAGTGGCTATAGCTAGCTTATGACCAGCTTACATAGGTAGGTTAGGTACCTTCCAGTACATGGGGGGTTATACACCAGGGGGGATATACAGTACAACCCACAACATGAATACCGATATTTGACTTTGCTTTACTTTGCTTTTGAAGAAGCCAAAATCGCCCCATGTTGTAGGATAGGGCCATTTTTCTCTATTTTAGACTTTTGCTGCCAAGTTGCATCTCATTTTTGTCTGCTTGACAGCTATTTTTGTCTGCTTTAATCTGCTTTCCAAGGTTTGCTTTTCTCTGCTTTTATTCATTTTTCGCCCAGGGCACTGAAACCTGAGCCGAGACCCATCTGGCGGGGTGAAGCGCTTCCCTCGCTCCCCACCTTCCTTCCACTCACTTCCTATCGCATACATACAACACGAGTTCTTCCGTTTATCTGTGTTCATTCCCAAGCTGTGTCCTTGCTTGTCCACACTTTCTGCATAAAGGTTGGTGTACCATATGTACCTATTGTACCTACCTACACGTACTGTACCTACTATGTATGTACGTAAAAGTGTAGTTTGTAGTGGTAGGCTATTACTTCACGAATGTGTACATACAGGAGGTATGTATGTAATGTAGTAGTACCTCCTCAGAGGAACAAAAGACGCATACACACACCTGTCCAGACGAGAAGCCTTATGTACAGCACACAGTGTTGCTACAACAGGGCGTGTGGCTAGCCAGAGGGAGGGCCAAGAGCAAACAAAGATGCGCCACACCTCACTTGCCTGTGCTTTTGGGAGGGGAGAGAGGAAGTGAGAAACTGGGGCAATTATGCAACCTGTCAACGAAGCAGCAGATTTTTTGGGTGGCTGCTTTTCTCTGCTTTTGACCTGCTTTTGAAGAAGCAGACCGTTTTCGTCTGCTTGACTTTGCTTTAGCTTGCTTTTCAAAAAGGCTACTTGAAAAGCAAAGTCAAATAACGGTATTTTGCTGTTGGGTCTGGCTGTATATCGGACAAAATTTATGTTTTGCCAATGGGGGTTATACACTGGGGGGGGGGGGGGGGATATACTCAGGGGGGATATACACCCAAAAATACGGTACTGTGGCTCTGTTTGCATTTGTCGAGAAGGTGAAGAGTGCCTTTGGAATGGGAGGAGAAGGAGAAGAAGAAAAGGATGAGAAAAATGAAGCTCAAACAGAAGCCTTCCAGAACGTCAACGTTCTCTTGGTGATCTTGAAGCACTTGGAGTTGGAAGATTGGTTCAGGATGGAGCTGGTTTCCCGCAGCTGTCGCGAGGCTGTCATGTCCAAGTTCAAGCAGCTGCGATCACTGGATTTGCCTGAATTGGTGAAGGCATCTCGCTTCTCCATGGTGAACCATCCTGATCACATCTGGAAGATGACTGGAGAAGATGGAAATAGGGAGGTGAAGCAGAAGAGAAGCCTCAAACTTCTCCAATGGATCAGTCTGCGTTGCCCCAACCTGCGCGTCATCTCCAGGCTTCAGTTCACTCCAGTGGCAGAGCGCAATGACGCGTACAAGAATATTACGTTTGGCAAAGATGAAGGAAGAGAGTTTTTTCAGCTGATGGACGGGATGAAGCGATTGGGTTCAGTTGAGATAAGGAAGGCGTGCTTCATGTCGTCCGTGGATCAGGGAAACCTGGAGCCTCTGTCCAGCTTCCTCGTTCATTCTGGCAATCGACTGACCAGTTTGACCCTGAATGACCTGCTACGTTTCAAGGCTAACGCGCTGGTGGACAAAAATCTCGTTTCGGCGTTCTCCAGTCTGAGTAGTTTGCGCGATTTGGAGTTGAGCAGCTGCGATGCGCTCACTGGAGAGGTGCTGTTCGGCTTCCCAGAGGAAACTAAATTACGCTCTCTGTGTCTCTCTGGCAGGCGATGGAACTGGACCAGAGTGGCAGAGTTTCTCAGAGAACGAGGTGAAAAGTTGGACAGTCTGGATGTGACTGACAGCCGTCGGTACAGGGTGTCGATTGCAGGCATGACGTACAGCTTCGATGGGCCACTCGACAGCGAGGAATCTTTGGACCTTCTGAAGGCCATTGGCAGTTTGGGATTGCTGCGCCATCTCTCATTTCGTGGCTTCTTTTATAACGATGGATCCGATGAGGCTCTGCAGGCGGGCTGGTTCGAGCAAAATTTTGTGTCCAAGCTCCAAGCTCATCTCGAGGAGCTCTTCCTTTGTCTACCCATCCAGCAAGGGTTGGAGTCTCCGTGCGTGAACCAGCTGATCCAACTTCCCTTATCCTATATCTCGCACGTCGCAAGTACCGGTCCTGAGTGCGCTCTAAGGATTTTGGATGTTGGCCGTTCGTTCGATATTGGTCGTAGTTTCGTCCTCGTTTTCTCGCCTAATTTTTTGGCTCAACTGGAAGAGGTACGTGGCTATTTCAAGTTTTTGCCGACGCTTATGGAGAATCTGGCCGACTTGGAACACCTGCGCAAAATGGAGTTGGTCATTTTCACGGTGGAGGAAGGATCGTTTGGCTGCGTTATTGGAGGGCCGAAAGAGAATCCGTCTCTTATGCGAGAAATCAAGCGTCTGACGGATTTGCAAGATGAGGAAGGACTTGTGGATGTTCTGCGTCTCTACAGGACGCACGGAGTACGCAGCATGGGAGGACCGAGCGAGCTTCCGTCTCTTTTGCGAGAGTTCAAAAGTCTCGTGGCTTTGAAAGAGCTGACGCTTGTAGAAGGACTTGTGGATGCTCTGCCTCTCAGCTCCACGCCCAGAGTACAAGCTGCACCCTATGACATGGTAGCCTGGCACGAATTGGGTTCCGCCATTCCGCGCGGTGTGGAAACTCTGGAGCTCAGGTGCGTACTCAATGAATATGTACCGTAGCCTTCCCTGCAGCTTTTCTTGTATAAGATACGGTACCTTATGTTATGCACGTACATATGTATTTAGAAAAGCCTCGTCTTGGTCACATATGAGGCTAATGAGCAAAGTTGCTAGGCGTAGGTATCTTCCCTTGTGATACTGTGTGGTGTAATAGTCCGTCCAGTGTTAAATCAAAATGTTATTTTACTCCTGACTAATGTACTATTATGTTCTATTTGTAGATTCGATCCTTTTCATCATATTCAGCTGATTATGAACGTGTTGGATGGACTTCAGTTTCCTCACAGCATCAAGCGTTTGGTGTTGGCGCCGGTGCGCAGTCCAGAGAAAACGCAACTGACTTCACTGGTCGAAGCTGTACCCAAGATGACGCAGCTGGAAGAATTCGTATTCCAGAGCAAGGCAGAGCTGACGAACGAGGCGATCCATGGACAGAAAGGGCGTGAACTTGTGGATTCTATGCGTCGTATTATGGAGGAAGGTGGGAAGAATGCATTGAAGAAGATGGTGATGTACGATGGATTGAGAGTGGAACTGAGAAAAGAAGGAAAGCAAAAGAACGTCGAAGTCTGCAGCGCCAAGTTGTGAAATTGTGTACGTATGTATGTATGTTATGTACGAAATGATATACATTGGGTGGGGAACAGGCAATGGGTACGTTATTTTGTATATTTCCTGCTGAGTTTTATGCATTGTGTAGGTATAAAACTTGAAGTGAGTAAATCTACGTATTAAAAGTGAGTAAATCTATTTCTGTCTCGATTGTTTTTTGCTTGAATTGCAAGGTATTAGGATTCAAACCATCCTTATATTTCTATTGATCTGCTTATACCTAGCACGTACCGACAGTACCAACCTACTTACCTGGATGGATGGGTTCAAAGGTTCAGATTAGCGACTTACCGTATACGTAAATGCACGCCCAAATAAAAGTCCATGGTGTCACTGGCCACCGCTGCTTTATTGTTGTGAAGGTTGTCGTTTTATGTTGGAAATTCCCTGCGTATGTATACTGTACTGTTGGTCGGACGTACTTATATACCACGTCGCCAATCTGAACGCGCGTGAAGTGACACGTGTGGCAAATTTGTAAGATCTTGCGTTGTCCTTTCCCTTCAGAGTGCTGGTAACGATCAAGCATGACGGCCCTGTTTTCATATGTGTACGAGAAGATGAGAGTTGCACTTGGCATTGGAGGAGGTGAAGATGGAGAACACAACGGTGAAGAGACGGAGCAGAAGGAAGTTTTCCAGAACATCAATGTTCTCATGGAGATCTTGAACCATTTGGAGATGGAAGACTGGTTCAGGATGGAGCTGGTTTCTCGCAGATGTCGTGAAGCTGTATGCTCCAAGTTCAAACAGCTTCATTCTCTGGATGTGGTACAGCTGGTGAAAGCTTCTCGCTTCTCTACGGTGAACCATCCCGACTACATCTGGAAAGTCACTGGAGAAGATGGTAACAAAGCGATGAAGCAGAAGAGGAGCCTCAAACTTCTCCAGTGGATCTGTGTGCAATGTCCCAACTTGCGCACCATCTCGAGGCTCCAGTTTACTCCGTTGACAGCCCAAAGTGACGAGTACTACAAGAATGTTCTACTGCTCGGAAAAAAATATTAGAGCTTTTAAACCTCTAATAAATTTAGCTAAATCGATTGGGCTAATTTTTTAGCTCAAAAACTCTAATTATTAGGCTTAATTTTTTAAATTTGGGAAATCTCTAATAATTTAGATGCAGGGTCCAGTCATTTAGAAGTTATTTTAGAACTTTTACAAAACGGGCTAAATATTAGAGCATTTTCCCGCCGAAACATTGTAGGCGTCGGTTTTTTGAGAGGAGACGCTCTTCAAGTAAAAACAAAAACTGAAGCTGCACAGCATTTCTGGCTGATCTTCAAATCAGGTCAAAAAAGTAAGATTAAATATAATGTGATGTTATTATAAGCAGCGGCTTCTCTTTTCTCAGTATTTTATCTAAATTTTGGGGCTGGTTTTTGTCAGTGCAGCTGCGGCATTTGACATTTTTTCAGGCTCTGGCAGATTTCAGGAAGTCTTCAGTCTTCGCTTCATTCTGTGTTTACTTTCATGGGCTTTGACCTGTTTCGTTGCCGTTTTTGCCACCATGAAGGTAACACAATCGGTTTCTCAGGTTTTAAAAAAGAAAGTACTGCGAAAATGTTCACACTTTCTGCTCAGCAATAGGCAATAATAACTTCTTGAATTTTAGCTGCCAAAAAGCACTTCCAATGCAATCTCCAGTGAGAACTAATGCAGAGCAACATATCAAGAGAGGCCATCAACTTATTGGGAATGAACATCAGACAGAATCAACCAGTCATAATGCGCACCAGAAGGACAAAGGTTCTTTGTAGGCCTAACTGCTTGTAGGTAGTTATGTACTGTACTGCAAATACATATGTACTATACTACATACGTACTGTAGTTTGTGGTTGAGCTAGGTATGTGTGTATGTATGTATGTACATACAATGCTTATCTATCATACAACATTGTTTTTGTAGTACTGAGTATTCTGTCATGTAGCCTAGCCTACATTGTTTATCCAGTAGAGGTGCTCCTTTTTGTTGATTATTATGAAAATGTTTAGAAACAAAACTAGAGTGCAAATAAAGTCTAAAAGTACTAATAAATTAGACATTTATATTTCATGTCATTTGTGAACAGTCTCAAAAGGTCTAATAAATTAGCTTCTTTTCCTGTGAGCACTGCGTTAAAAAAAGAGCTAAATATTTAGGAGAATAAGTCTAATATATTAGATAATTGAAAAGTCCTAATATATTAGCTCAATCAAGCTAATATATTAGCCAACCGTTTTAAAGCTAATATATTAGCTCAAATATTAGACAAATTTCTCTAATATTTTTTTCCGAGTGGACAAAGAGAGTGGGAAACACCTTTGCCTTTCATTGGCGGAGCAGTTGAAGCACTTGGTGGAGCTGGAAATGAGGAAAATCACCTTTTCCTCCGCGCTGATTCAGGAAAAATTGGAGCCTTTTTCCAGTTTCCTCATTTGCTCTGGCGGTCAGTTGACCAGATTGGCTCTGGCTGATTGGCTGCGGTTCAAATCGGACAAGTTGGTTGACAAACAGTTGTCTCCTGCTCTCTCCAGCATGAAGAGCTTGCAGGAGTTGGAATTAAGCAACTGTGACAAGCTGAGCGGCGATGTGCTCTTCTCTTTGCCCGATGGAGTCGAATTGAAATTTCTTTGTCTCGCTGGAAAGCGATGGGATTGGGCCAAGGTGGCAGACTTTCTCGAAAAGCGTGGTGGAACCTTGAAAACTCTGGAGCTCAGCGATGGACGGTGTAATCTGGAGAAGGAACTAATGCGATGCGTGTTCAGTGGACCGGCCAACTCAGTTGCGTCTTTACAAATGCTGGAAACGATCGGAAAAATGAGCAGCTTGCGCAGCCTCTCGTTGCGAGGATTTTTCTACAGTTCACGCTCAAGTTCTGTGGAAGCAAGAAACGCCTGGCTCATGGAGCAGTTTGTGTCGAAGCTGCGTGGACACCTGGAACGGCTTACCGTATTCCTGCCCTACTGCCATGAGACAGACGTGGAAGCTGGGCCCGGCTCTTACAATCAGTTGTCTATGCTGGCGCTCTTGTTTCTTACTGATCCCGCATTGGCGTCTGAATTACGCTACGTGGATTGCTGCTTCCCGGCAATTGCCAGAGGCTATGGCTACACGTACTATCCCAAGGAGTTGGTGCTCAATCTGGAGTTGCAACTGGAGGAATTCCACGGTTTCGTTTGCTGTGCGCCGCCTTCCAAATTGATTCTTCCTCCATGGCGAAATCTGCGCAAACTGCAGCTCTGCTTTTATATCGATCTAGCAAATTACTATCGCCTGATCGATTATCCGGGACTGCAATACGATTTCCAACCGCTGCGCCAGCTCACGACGCTGAGACAGCTGACACTGGTGGATGGAACGTCGAATTTTGTGCTTGCTCCACTCTACAAATGTGTGACGCCTTCCGCCTGGTCCCACTTGTTCGACTCTCCGGTAGCGAAAGCCTGGCAGGAGTTGGCCAAATGCATTCCAGCTGGAGTGGATACGCTTGAGCTGAGGTAGGGTTACTGTACGGATCATAAATTGAGGTCAAAACAGGGGGGTTATTCTGGTACAATACTGTTAGTAATATTTTACGTCCAATCAGGCTACACTATTGACATCTTTAGTGATATACGAGGCTGTGGGTCGGGTAGCTCGGGTGGGTAGCTTATGATGGCCAACTATAAATCAGCATTCTGTGTTTATTCTTGTTCTGTTGGGGTGTACGTAGATATGATCCAGTTTTCGCCTCGGAGATCGGCTTTCTCTTCGATGGCCTGCAGTATCCTACTGGGATCAAGCGCTTGATTTTGGCGCCAGTTCGAAATCCGGAGAAGACGATACTCTGTCCACTGGCGAGAGTTTGGGCCAGGATGGTACACGTGGAAGAGTTCACTTTCCAGAGCCAAGCGGAGTTCACAGATGAGGCGATTTGTGGAGAAGATGGACGAAGGATTTTCGTTCACATGCGCGGCCTGATGGAGGAAGGAAGGAGGAATTCGTTGAAGAAGATCGTACTGTACGATTGGCTGAGATTGAAGTTGAGGAATGAGGCGAAGAAGAAGAATATCGAAATCAGCAGTGGAAAGTTGTGAATGAAGGCTTGAAGCAAAAAGAAGGAAGCGCAGCAGGAAGGTCAAATTTTGCATGTACTCATACTACATTGCATTGACATGTAATTTTAATTTTAAAATTACGTATGTTGAGTCGTTTGTACTGGAGAATGAATTACTATGTTTCATTGCAGTAGTAAAGATTGTTTGTTGATGGCGTTAGTTTCTGCTTGCGACGTGGGTTGTATGTTCCCAATAATTTTGCTGGTGCTTTTGGTGTTGCTGCCCCTTTATTGCATGTGTGCTTTGTATCTTTGCATCTTCTTTGCTGCAAGCAAACCATCTCTGACATGTTGTAGCTTCGGAGGAAGAAAGAGGCTGGTGGTGCCATGGAGTTTCAGTCACCGCAGCGAAAAGTTTTTGAGAACCCGAGCATTGTTCTGAACTTCCTTGGATACCTGGAGATGGAAGATTGGTTCAAGGTGGAGCTGGTTTCTCGCAACTGCCGCATTGCAGTCATTTCGAAGTTCAAGCAGCTTCATTCACTGGATGTGCCCGAGTTGGTGAAGGCATCTCGCTTCTCCATGGTGAACCACCCCGACCACATCTGGAAGATCACTGGAGAGGCTGGTAACAAAGAGTTGAAGCAGAAGAGAATCCTGAAGCTTCTAAGATGGATCTGTCAGCGATGTCCTAAACTGCGCACCATCTCTAGGCTACAGTTCACCCCGTTGGCAGAGCGAAACGACGTGTACAAGAATGTTTTGCTTGGAATAGAAGAAGGAAAGGTGTTTTTCCAGTGGATGATGGAGGGAATGGCGCAGTTGGGTGCAGTTGAGATAAGAAAAACGTGCTTCGCTTCGTCTGTGGTGCTGGGAAACCTGGAGCCTCTTTCCAGTTTCCTCATTCGTTCTGGGGGTCAGCTGACCAGTTTGACGCTGGCTGACCTGCTGCGTTTCAAGTCTGACGTGCTTATCGACAAACAGCTGACTTCCGCTTTCTCCAGGTTGGAGAACTTGCGAGAGTTGGAGCTGAGCAGCTGCGATGCGCTCACTGGCGATGTACTACTCAGTTTGCCAGAGCGAGTTGAGTTGCGCTCTCTCGTTCTCTCCGGAAAGCGATGGGATTGGACCAAAGTGGCTGATTTTCTGAAGAAGAGATGTGAAAGGCTGGACAATCTGGACCTGACAGATGGCCGCATGTACATGCCTCGGAAGGCTATGCCCTACTTTGAAGGACCTCTTGGCAGCAAAGAATCACTCCATCTTCTCAAGGCCATTTGCAGCTTGGTTTTCCTCCGCCGTCTCTCGTTGTGTGGCTTTTTTTATAGTGACAGTGATGCCAGTGGGAATGAAACACACTTTGATTTCGATGGGCATTCCGATTTCGACGCCTGGATGGATGGAAATGTTGTAGCCAAGCTGCGGCCTCGTCTCGAAGAGTTCACTATTTCCTTTCCATACTCCCAAGGAAGGAGCTTCGGCACAGACGAGATAGAACCATTTGAGCGAAAGAACAAACTTAATTATCTTTCTGTTAAGTACGTGTCCCATTCGGGATCAGATTTCGCTCTAAAATCATTTCACCTGGGTCTTCCTTTCAACGTGGACACCGTTACTATGACTATGCTGTTCGATCCTGACTCGCATCCATGTGTGCGGCCGGAAGAAATTAGTGGCTGCTGTTCATTTGAAGCACTGCTTATGCCGTCTCTATCCAAGTTGAGAAATTTGCGGAAGTTGGAGCTTCACCTTGCAATGACCGAGGAAGGCTCCTTATCTTGCAGCGGTGGGGCCACCGCCATACAGTCTTTTCGAGACTTCAAACACCTCGAGAACTTGAAGGAGGTGACCATCATGGAAGGATTCTTGTATGCTCTACCGCTTATGGCTGCATCAGAGGAGCGAGCTCAGGCTGCACCTTTTGCAGTGCAAGAATGGCGCGAGTTGGGTGCTGGACTACCACGCTCTGTGGAATATTTGGTGCTCAGGTAACGCACGAATTCACAAAAATAAGACAGTGTATTGTAGTGGTGGATACCGGCTCTGCATTATTTTACCCGGTAAGCCGGTAAAAATACCGGCCACCAAATTCTTACCGCCGGTAAAGCGGTAAATGTACCGCCTTCATTTTTCTTTACCTGGTAAAACGGTAAAGCTAGACATTTTTACCTGGTATAGACGGTAAGATGTAACTCAATCTGTTGGCGCGTTTTTGTCGTGTTGAAGTTATGCATGTTTGAGCTCTAAATCCGGAAATTTTCGCAATCGTTTACTTTTCGTACAATTCGTAAAAAAAGTTTGCCAAAAATTTATGGATACGAATATTTTTACAATCTGGTGAAGCCTAAAAGCCACCCGAAAGAAAACCACCCTAACTAACAGCTTTGTATCATGTCCAATGGTGCCGCTTTCAATGTACGTTATTCAATCATTCCTCAGTGGATACGAACATGTACTGTACGTATAGTACTACGTACGCAAGGCAATCGATACATAATCAATGACTTCAATTCTCTGTACGTATGCATTTGCTCGTAAAATATGGTGACGTATGCAATTCTTTGCAGTAATACCACAACATACCTACTGTACATAACTTATCCACCATCCTGTACGAAAATTAGAATATTACTGAATTTTTACCGGGTAAACACACTATGAAGCAGTAAACGGTAAAAACAGGTACCGGCGGTAAAATTTTTTACCGGCTCAGGTATACCTCAGCAGCTCAGGCGGTAAAGGTAAAAGCGGTAAAAATACCGGATAAAAAATATTTTACCTGGTAAGCCGGTAGAGCTTACCGGCATCATTTATGAGCCGGTACCGGGTAAAAAGTACCCGGTAAATGTACCGGGCCCACCACCAGTGTATTGTGACAAAGTTTGGTGTGTACATACTGTTGGCTGTGTCTAGGAAAGCTGTACCGTTTACTGAGCTATTGCTTTACTGTTGTGCACTTGCTCTATTACACTGCGTGAGATGCGAGACAACAACGACAAGTAAAGGATAAACTCTTTATTCTTATCTTTAGCTCCGTTTACAGTCACAGGACCGACAACTGCCAAATCGCCAGCTGCTTCGACCGTCGCTCCGGAGGATCCGCCTTGCGCTGGCAGCTGAAACCTCCAAAAGCGCCGTCACGCCGAATCGCCGCCGACCCGCAGTGCCGTTCCGACTAACTCCAATCAGACCTCAACCTCAGCTTCCAACTTATCAACCGCCAACCACCTCTCATCCACCAACTCCAACTCACCAACTTGCATCATCGGGCGTCAACGCACACGGCAATTCATAACATACGCAGCCACAAGGACACACTACGCCT
Organism: Epsilonema sp. ZAB3_2; assembly: GCA_030247985.1. Classification (NCBI taxonomy): domain Eukaryota; kingdom Metazoa; phylum Nematoda; class Chromadorea; order Desmodorida; family Epsilonematidae; genus Epsilonema; species Epsilonema sp. ZAB3_2. The sequence continues at coordinate 10,646 of JASAMW010002375.1, read as the reverse complement.
CAGTCAGTCCTTTATTTATTGCCACTTTTGCCATGCCGTACTCATACCGGACCGTACTCACCACATCCTCCCTAACTTCCGCGAGCTTTTGCTTGCAAAAGCAAAGAAAACGCAGTCGCACCACATGTATGTTCAAGCAAAGCAGCCGCTTGTCCACCGGATATTTTTTATTCATACCGTCACTATTATGCATTATTGAACTTGTGCCTTTTTCCGTGCTATGCACCTATGGTTTCCGGTGGAGCAACCACAGCTATTGAACTTGCCCTTATTCAAGAAACAAAATTGGCAAAGAAAAAAGTGGTCATGGGAAAGATTGGCGCAGAACAGTATTTCAATATTCTAAAACCAGGGCTATAGATAGGTATGCGCAAGGGGCGCAAGGGTATGCAAGAATTTTTTTGCGCCCCAAATTTGGGCGGCTGTCGACGGTGCGCATCAAGTAGTAGTAGGTTGTGGCAGTAATATTCAGTACGGGTTAGCTAGGGAACAGTTCAATAGCTGGAGGATGCTCCATCTGCAAGAAGCATATGTTTTATGTTTCCTTTGTCAGGTTCGATCCATTTGGCGAGTTTCCGCTGATTATGAACATATTCGATGGACTGCAGCTCTCCAACAGCATCAAACGTTTGGTGTTGGCGCCGGTGCGAAGTCCAGAGAAAACGCAACTGGCTTCTCTGGTCAAAGCTGTACCCAAGTTGAGGAAGATGGAAGAATTCGTATTCCAGAGCAAGGCTGAACTCACGGACGAGGCGACAAGGGGAGAGAAAGGGCAAGAGATTTTGGCTTCTATTCGTCAGACAATGACAGGAGGGAAAAAGAATGCATTGAAGAAGATGGTGTTGTACGATGGATTGAGGGTGGAGCTGAGCAGGGAAGGAAAGCGAAAGAACGTCGAAATTTGCAGCGCCATGTTAGTATGAAATGCGGCAAATGTTACGAAATGTACCAACAAGGGTGTGTGTAACGTGAATGATGTTTATGTATGCACTGCAAGCGGACAAGAGTGCGTTGATTGTCAAGCGGTGAGCGATTATCTTCAAACTACCCTGTGTACGTGATGATCGTAAAAGGCCACCTTTTGTGATGATAATACTATGTATATGCGGTGGTAAGAGTAAAGCATTATTATGTTCTGTGATCGTTATCCTGTATATGTGATGGTGCCTTGACTCCATTATCTTTCTGCTACTGTGTGTGCGATATTTTTCTGCGTATGCATGGAATTGGGCTTTTAGGAGAGTGAGCAAAATTCAAGTAACGTGGCGTTAGTTCCTCCGCGTTAGATGAAGTAGCGCCTGCGCCATTTAGCTAGATAACGCCCGCGCCACTTGCGGTTTGGAATAAAGGGACGGGCTAGCAGTACAAAGTATATAGAGCAGTAATCTGAGACAGGCCGGATAAAAAGAGGAGTGACCAGCAGGGAGTCACTTTCTTGGGTGGGATTTATTGCCCCTTGGGCTCACATGCTATGTTGCACTACACACACCCCAAGCTGCCCTGCGCCAGACGTACTATCTTTTTCTTCATTCCCTGACAGAGTATAGAGACGTGCGAGGGAGAGTGGACAGAGCCAACAGCAGAGAGCCGGAGAAGAGCGGCGCAGCCATAAATCTTTTATGTAACTCCGCCGCGAAAACTGACAGCTATACGGCTTGAGGTCAGAAGCCGCCAACTAACGCGGCGTTATCAGGCTACGTCAGTTGGAAGTGACGCAGAGCAACTAACGCCACGTTACTTGAATTTTGCTCACTCTCCTTAGCTCTATCCTTCCGTCATGGCGCATTCGTCGCCCCAGGAACAATTCTTTGATAATCCCAGCTTCATTCTTTCTCTCCTTGGATACCTGGAAATGGAAGATTGGTTCAAGGTGGAGTTGGTTTCACGCAGCTGTCGCGTAGCTGTCATCTCCAAGTTCAAGCAGCTGCAATCACTGGATGTGCCCGAATTGGTGAAGGCGTCTCGCTTCTCCATGGTGAACCATCCTGATCACATCTGGAAAATCACTGGAGAAGATGGACACAAGGAGATGAAGCAGAAGAGAAGCCTCAAGCTGCTCCAGTGGATCTGCAAGCGATGTACCAACTTGTGCACCATCTCTAGGCTTCAGTTCACCCCGTTGGCAGAGCGAAACGACGTGTACAAGAATATTTTGTTTGACGGCGAAGCAGGAAAGGAGTTCTTCCAGTTGCTGTTAGAAGGGATGACGCGAATGAATGCTGTTGAAGTAAGGAAGATGTGCTTCACTTCATCTGTGGCGCAGGGAAACCTGGAACCTCTGTCTAGCTTTCTCATTCGTTCTGGGAGTCAGCTGATTAGTTTGACTCTGGCTGACCTGCTGCGTTTCAAGTCTGACGTGATTATCGACAAGCAGCTGGCTTCCGCCTTCTCCAACTTGGGATCGTTACAAGTGATGGAGTTGAGTGAATGCGATGCGCTCAATGGCGATGTGCTTCTCAGCTTGCCGAGGCGAGTTCAGCTGCGCTCTCTGTGTCTTTCTGGGAAGCACTGGAATTGGGGTAAAGTGGCTGAGTTTCTCACAAGGCAATCTGCGAAGCTGGATAATCTGGAGCTGAAGGACAGCCGCGCTTTCATGACTATGGGTTTGTTGTACAGTTTCGATGGGCCGCTCAGTAGTTTGGAAACTCTGCAGCTTCTAAAAGCCATCGGCGGATTGAAATGTCTCCGGCGTCTTTCACTGCGTGGCTTTTTCTATAATGATGGTTCCGGAAGTATGAGACAAGTCACCGCCTGGTTGGAGAAACATTTTTCATCCAAGCTGCAATCTCATCTCGAAGAATTGTTAGTCTCACTCCCATACACGCACGGAAGGAACTGTTCGGCAGAACGTTTGCCATATGAACCATGGAACTTCTTGCTCAAGATTCCGCACGTATATTTGCATACCGCGAAGAAAGAATGCGCCCTCAATCGCCTGGAAATCAGCTTACCTGGAAGCATCGATGCACTTTTGTCGTCTTTGGAATATTGTGACGGGTTCGCTCTGTTTCCGTTGGAAGAAATTCGCGGCAACTGCAAGTTTTGTCCAACTCTTGTGCCGAATTTGTCAAACTTGAAACACATGCGCAAGCTAGAACTTTGCATTCCAGTATTAGGTGATGATGGTAGCTTCCATAGCTCTATAGGAGGGCAGAGTCAGCTTTCAGTCATGATGCCGGCATTCAGTCGCCTTGTTTTCTTGAAGGAACTGACAATTGTGGAAGACCTAATTGAAGCGCTGCCTCTCCGCACCAAAGCTAGGGTGAAAGCTTCACCGCTCGGAATGAAAGCGTGGCGCCAGCTTGGTGCAGGAATACCATGCAATGTGGAATCTCTTGAGATCAGGTATGCCGCGATCATTACCTATGAAACAAAATCGCCATATCTATGGCGCACGTTAGAAATGGAAGAGAGGTAGAGGATTAGATTTTTTTATGTTATACGTACCAGTGAGAATTTGTATAAACTTTTAGATTTGATCCGTTTAACTTTGCTCAATTGAGTATGAACATGTTCGATGGACTGCAAATCTCTAACAGTATCAAGCGTTTGGTGTTGGCGCCGGTGCGAAGTCCAGAGAAAACGCAACTGACTTCTCTGGTCAATGCTCTACCGAAGATGACACAGCTGGAGGAATTCACTTTCCAGAGCAAGGCGGAGCTGACGAACGAGGCGATCCATGGAGAGAAAGGGCGCGAGATTTTGGCTGGTTTACGTCGCGCTATGGGAGAAGGAGCGAAGAACGCGTTGAAGAAGATGACGCTGTACGATGGATTGAGAGTAGAACTGAGAAGCGAAGGAAAGAAAAAGAACGTCGAAGTGTGCAGCGCCAAACTCTGAATGTACTGTATGTAAAGTTCCCAGGTGTGAGCGCATCTTGGTTCTTTGTACCTACATACCTACCGTACATAGCGTGTCATACTTAATAGTTTTGTTGGAAAGCGATGACGATTGACGGTAATATATTGATACTGTAAGATGAGTTATTACAAGAGTAAAAATTTTGTGTTTTATTTGGCTGCTTTTGGTTGCTCGTCCATTGGAAGGCGAGGTGGTGCTTTCATCACATTTTTATCTTGAACTATGCACGAACAAGCTCCGATGTTACAATAGTGTGGTCTGTGCGTATAAGATAGTACGTGCAGTGCATGTACCATACAATATACTGGCAGCTACCGTCCCACTTCTCTTGCACTTTCCATGATTATATTTTTTCATTCATTTGTTTTTGCATTTTTTCGTGCAGTCGTTAAGGTATTATTTTCTTTCTGTTCTGTCCTTTAGTGTACTGCGAAAGCTGAAAGCAGGCGGTAAAGAAAATGGATGTGCCTTCTTTGGAGATGCTGCAGGTCGATGATGCTGCTAATAAAACACCACCTCAAGATTTAGCCGTTCACAACATCAGCGTTCTTCTTGGAATCTTGAAGCACCTGGAGATGAAAGACTGGTTCAGGATGGAGCTGGTTTCTCACAGCTGTCATGATGCTGTTATTTCCCAGTTCAGGCAGCTTGGATCACTGGATGTACCAGAGCTGGTGAAAGCATCTCGCTTCTCCATGGTGAACCATCCGAATCACATCTGGAAGATCACTGGAGAAGCTGGAAAGAAGGAGTTGAAGCAGAAGAGAAGCCTCAAGCTGCTTCAATGGATCTGCACGCGATGTTCCAACCTGCGCACCATCTCTAGGCTCCAGTTCACACCATTGGCAGAGTTGTGCGATGCCTACAAGAACGTTCTTCTGGACAAGGAACATGGCACCGAGTTCTTTCTTCGTTTGTCGGAAGAAATGGCACGACTGGAGGCGATTGAATTGAGAAAAATCACCATGACCTCTTCTGTTCTTCAAGGAAAGCTGGAGCCTCTCTCCAGCTTTCTCATTTCTTCTGGCACTAGGCTGACCAGTTTGACGTTGGCTGACTTGTTGCGATTCAGAGGAGAGAGGCTGATCGACGACAGCCTTAGAGTGGCTTTCTCCTGTCTACAGAGCTTGCAAGAGTTGGAGATCAGCAGCTGCGATGCGCTCACTGGGGAATGCTTGTCGTTTCTGCCGGATGCGGTACAGTTGCGCACCTTGCGCCTATCTGGAAAGCGATGGGCGTGGAAGGCGGTGGCAGCTTTTCTTCGTAAACGCGGGAAAAAGATGGGAACACTGGCGCTGATGGATGGACGTCACTTTTGGACGCAGGATATGGTCTGCTTGTTTACCGGTCCGTTGGAAGGCGATGACTTTTTGAATTTGTTGGAAGCAATTGGGCATTTGGATGAGCTGAAACACCTCGACCTAGGCGGCTTCTTCTATCGCGACTCGAGCAAGAAGTTCAGTGGTCAAAATGCCTTGGATCGTTGGTTGAAGAAGCATCTAATGGACAAACTGGCGTCACATTTGGAATCGCTGAAAGCCTTTCTGCCTGTTCTGCGGGGTGAACAGCTCGATCCGTTTAACGTCGGCTTTGACAGTCAGGTGATACGTTTGCCACTGCTGTTCCTTAGGGGAGGTTCATAAAGTACGTGCGTCACGCAAAAATTCATCCATGTCTATCCCCTCCCCTCCCCACCACGTCACGTTTTTTTGCCATTACCCCTCCCCCCAGTATGCTTTGTCTACATGTGAGTGACACATCGTCACGCCTACGTCGTATTCGCCGCAACCCTGCCCCCCCCCCCATATTTGCGTGCCGTAATTTATGAAGCTCTCTTTATGCAGCGGTTCCCCGTGCTGAAATCTGTGGAGATGCTATTCCCTATGCCCTGCGGGCACCGATATTTGGATCCATTGGCGCCATCGGAATCACTGACGGAGTTCTCTGGCTTCTTTACATTTGCACCATCTCTCACATTGGATTTGGCTCCTTGGCGCAATCTGCGCAAGATGCAGCTGTGTATGCCTGTCAACATAGATTATGGTGGCATCAGCCTGGAAGAATTTCTTGAGACGGTTGTGGTGCGATCAGCCTTTGAAAGCTTTGATCAGCAGCTCACTTCCCTGAAGGAGTTGACGATTGTGGATGGCAATTCTGTGAACGCTCTGTCCGCCAGCATTTCGCCCGCGCAGTCCTACAGGTTGCTTTATGAGGAACGATAAGCTAAACCGTAGTATATGATATACCTAGTTCGTAAATTACATACGTACATGGTCATACCATATTTACAGGTGCATAGCCCCATACAGGACCACTCAATTTTGCATGGGGCTATGCACCGGTTAAATATGGTGTGTGTTTGTTCGGGTCGATAAAAAACCGCTGCCGCTCCAGATAACTACATACAGTACTTACTGTACGTTACTTACTTATGTACGTACTGCAAGAGAACGGATCTCCCTTTTTCCTCGCAGTACATCTGTAGGTAATTTTACTCATGTTATGGAATAACCAGGAATATTAGCCATAATTAGCCTTATCCCTGAAAAAATTAGCTTTCAAAACTTCCTAAAGTCACCTGTAGCGATGCTCACCGGTCATTCTGGCTTCTGAAAAGCCGAACGTGTCAGTGGTGGTATTGCAAACCTGGTGGTGGAGGGACTTGGGCAGTCATGTACCGTCTGGCGTGGAGAGCCTACATTTCAAGTACGAAAATGTTCATTTTTTTAGGCAGTGTTGCTAGTACTTCCTTCCTGCATTACTGCGCATGTACTGTACATACTACATAAATGAGCTCCTATTGTGTGTTTATTTATTTATTATTATTTATTTATTGTGTGTCCTATTTATTTCTTTTCTTATAAAGCGCGCAATGGTTGCAGATTTGATCCTTGCAAGACGGAAGATCACTTTGCGAGTGCGGAAGTGATGATAGGCAGTCTGCTTTCACATCTTCGTCGGCCTGAGAACATCAAACGCGTGACTGTGGCTCCAGTTAGAAGTCCAGAGAAGACGCGACTGGCTCAAGTGCTTCAAGGGTGGATGTGGCAAAGCCAAAACTTTCTGTGAACCTATGCAGTTTAACATGTTGAGTCGATCCTACCCACCCACTGTCTCGTGGCGATTTTACCTCTTCGCAGAGAAAACCCACTACCCACTTGTAAAGCGTGCTTCGCAACGTTTTCTCGCAATTTATTGCGAAACGCCCTTTGCAAGTGGGTTTTCTCTGCCAGGAGGCAAAATCGCAACGAGACAGGTGGATGGGATCGATTCATCGTAAACACTGTATACATTGGTTCACCGAACGAATTTTCAAAAATCGCTCATCACCTTCCACTGTGGGTAAATCTTTGCCACATCCGCCCTTTCAGGTTGTCTCCTGCAAATTGAAGCGTCTGGAGGAATTCACGTTCCAAAGCCAAGCAGAGTTCGCGGATGACGCCATAGCTGGGGAAGATGGGCGCCAGATTTTGGCTTCGCTTCGCAGAATGATGGCGAATGAGTCGTTGAAGTCTCTGAAACAAATGGTGCTGTATGATCAGTTGAAGATGGCACTGACAAGCGAAGGCCTGAAGAAGAATATCGAAATTATCAGCTGATAAGAAGGCGTGATCGACTTCTAGGAATGAAGCAACCTGCGAAAATACGGATTATTACTGATGGATGATACGATACGATGGTTTCTTTTGTGGAGGGCGGTTTTTGTTGACGTGGTGAAAACTGATGTAAGTGTTGACGCATCAGTAAAGTTGTTTTTGTTGCAAATCAGTTGGATTTATTTTGCTTGAAAGGCGATGCTACGTCTCGTTTCGGTTATTTGATTGTGTAATTGCGGGTGTAAATGAAGATGACTTTGGATTGGACATAATGATGCATGCCTACATATTATGTACTTATGCAAATCATGCTAATGCAAATTAATTTTGTGTGCCAAGAATAAGGTGTATAAGAAATGTAGTGATTGAGTGAGTTGCCCTTTCGTCCGTTTGCAGTACCACATTACTACACTACGTATGCAGCGAGCAACGGTTGATACAAAGCAGCTTTTTGGTTTCTTTTCTATGAGCTGAAGACAAATATAGGATGACTATTATAATAATCGCGTATCTACGTATGTAGACTTGCGATGGAGATGCCACCGGTTGAAGATGTGAAAATTTCGTGCGAGAACGTCGCGCCACAGACAGTTTTCAACGACGCCAAGCTCATCGCATCGATATTGAGCTGTTTGGATGTGGAAGATTGGTTCAAGGTTGAGTTGGTTTCTCGCAGCTGCCGACAAGCTGTCATTTCCAATGTGTTCAAGCAGCTTCGGTCGCTGGATGTGCAACAGTTGATCAAGGCATCACGTTTCTCCATGGTGAACCATCCCGAACACATCTGGAAGATCACTGGAGACGACTGCAACTTGGCCTTAAAACAGAAGAGAAGCCTGAACCTTCTCCAGTGGATCAGCCATCGCTGTCCCAACTTGCGCACCATCTCCAGGTTGCAGTTCACGCCCTCGACAGAAGAAATGGGTGGATACAAGAAGTTTTGGATGGACAAGAGTCAAGGAGAAGAATTTTTCACGGCGTTGAAGGAAGGGATGCCGCATTTGGAGAGCTTGCACCTGCGACACATCGGATTTGCGTGCACACGGTCAAGGCGCACTGGAAGGCTGGAACCGCTCTCTTCCTATCTCGAGTCAGCTGGCAGAAATCTCACCACCTTGATTCTCTGCGATGTGCTGGCCTTCGATTCTGAGCAACTGGTCGACAGTACGCTCGGTATGTTGTTTTTAACACTCTTTAACACTCTCTTAACACAATGGGGCCAGTAAAAAAGAGGTGCAAGAATTTATGCGGTACGTAGGCAGGTTACTGTCCTATTATGCTTTAGTTTGCAACGGTGCGTATCAAGTACGCAGTATCTAGTAGGTATGATTACACGCAACGAGTGCGGCAAAAGACAACGTAAATATTTCAGCTGGTGCATTCTCTGCTCTGGGCAATTTGGAGCACCTGGGCTTAAGAGGGGTCTCTGCGTTGGATGGCGATGTACTTTTGTCTCTCCCCGGCTCAGCCCGACTGCGCACTCTCCATCTCTCCGGCTCCAGTTGGGATTGGGCCAAAGTCGGCGCATATCTGAAGAGATGTGGAAGTCGAAGGGATGCCTGTCGGATGGAAGAGCTTGCACTGGAGGACTCGAACGCTTGGGCAGTACGGCGCGCTGACAATCTCCTGAGAATTGAGATCGGCCGGGCGACACTTCAATCGCACGGTCACCTGGCATTGAGCACAATGGGCCTCCACCAGAAACAAAACAAAACGAGAAGACAAAAGAAAGAAAATTGGTAAACGAACAACCTGTAGGTGTACATTCCTTTGAGTCTACTGTAGACATTTTATTTTACTTTGTGTACGTACATACGGTTACAGTACGTACGGAAGGACAGCAATCTTACTCCCTCCTGGCTTCCGTTTCGTAGTACGCGGTTACCCATCTAGGGTTGTATAGGTCGACATGAATCACTTTAAGAGTGAGAGGGGGGCCAAAGACGAGGGCGCTCGGCTGTGTCCATGACGGTGACGTTAGTAGGGACTAGTTTGGTATTGCCACACTTATACCCACCCGAGATTCTCGCTAGAAACAGACATGAAGTCACCAAGAAACAGGAAACAAGCGAAGTGCACATACAAGTGTAAGGCATTAAGACATATGAGCACAAGAGAAGCAGTTTGAAAAATTGGGCAGCCAGTGCGTGAGTCGAACACGCAACGCAGAACGGGATTACGCCCCTATTAGCGCACACCACTATCTGACTGCACAGCTCAATTTCTCAAACTCCCACTCTTGTACTTGGTCACCGGACTCGCACACGCTCTTTTGTTGGCACGCACAGACGTGCGGCACTGTTGTGCCAACAGTGCCGCACGTCTGTGCGTGCCAACAAAAGAGCGTGTGCGAGTCCGGTGACCAAGTACAAGAGTGGGAGTTTGAGAAATTGAGCTGTGCAGTCAGATAGTGGTGTGCGCTAATAGGGGCGTAATCCCGTTCTGCGTTGCGTGTTCGACTCACGCACTGGCTGCCCAATTTTTCAAACTGCTTCTCTTGTGCTCATATGTCTTAATAGAGTACACCCGCGCTAAAGACTATTCCATCATGTCTTGCGTCTTCAAGTGTAAGGCATGTAGTAGAGACATGGGCCGGAAACAAGAACGTTTTGTTATTGGGCTGAGTTCTGTACATACGTACACAGTTTGATTGCGGCATTAAAGGGGTGACACTTTTATTGAGTGTGAGTGGTAAATGCATTGCGAAAGAAACGGGCTATGCATGACTCAATACACTATGCGGTGGTGGCCTGACAGTGGTCAGTCAAAGAAATTACGTGAATATCTGCATGAGTGGAGAGAACCAGTTAGTAGGGAGACTGATTCAGTACTTAAGGGGAGCTATTGATTTTTACTCCAGCGCCCACGTGCGCTGGAGTTCCATTGCGGTTGGTTTCTTAGACAACGTACATAATTCCTTAACCATAGGAAGATATTCATCATTAGGCCCGTGTTGAACGATTTCTTTACCATTGGGAGATATTCATCATTAGGCCTGTGTTGAAGCCGGTCCTCAGATTTTCTTCCTCGTCCTCGACTGTTCTTTCAGTACTGAAGCCAGTAGGAAGGTTCTTCATCACATACGTAGGTCGGCGTTTAATTTTGAAAAGAGCAGTAGTGAAGTAGGCAGAAATGATCTGAAAAAATTCCTTCCAGTTCCAGGGCTGGTTGGAGCCACGAACCTTCCGA
>JASAMW010002373.1:0-31777 GCA_030247985.1 Epsilonema sp. ZAB3_2 | reverse complement strand
ATTTAGTGGTCTATTCTGCATGGGTCCAAGACATAAATTAGTCTCTCGTAATGAAAAAGAAGTCCCAATATGCTAGGAAATGTGAATCTCACGCAGTAACCCCAATTCCACCATAGCAAACGCATGGAACAGGGTATCTTGAAAAATTAAGACGAATTTTTCTCCATACTGAAGAAAAACGTCGATTTTGAACTTCGAGATTCAAACCGTCGTAATTTCCGAAGTATGCGGCCCAAATAACTGAAATTTTGTACAGATCTCAGTTGAAGCCTTGACTACAAAATAAAAAAACCGCATGAAAATCTCAAGTGTCGTTCCAGAGTTACATGCCCGGAAAGGTGGCCGGTTTATTTCGGGACACTCTGTACATGGGACAAAATTTATGTTTTTGAGAGGTGTGTAGAGGCATGTTTTTGAGGTCAAAAGTACGTGTTTTAGGGCATAATCGCGGTCAAAACAGGGTTATTCTAGTATAAGACATGCTCAGCTAAGCTAATAGGCATGGTAGCATGTTGTAGGAGTAGCTATAGCTAGCTTATGACCAGCTTACATAGGTAGGTTAGGTACCTTCCTGTACATGGGGGGTTATACACCAGGGGGATATACAGGACAAAATTTATGTTTTGCCAATGGGGGTTATACACTGGGGGGATATACTCAGGGGGATATACACCCAAAAATACGGTATTTTAACAAAATACAGCGGTGGGTTGATAAGAGTGAGGGTGTCTTTGCAGTAATCACACGGCACCCCTCACTCACAGTGTTTACACTAAGACGGCACCCCTCACAGTGTTTACACTCAGGGTGTAATAAATAGAAGAAATCACAACTTAGAAATAGAGAAGAAATCGCAGCTTGTCTAGAATGATAGGGATCAATCATTATATAAAACTATTATTCACTGCATTTTGCAACTACAAACAACAATTTTTGAGAATGCATGCACTGTGTGGAGTGTGTAAAAAGTCTCTGAGCATGGATGTAAGTCAGAGGAAAAAAAGGGTGGGGGTACGTGTCCTGGCAGACAAACTGCTGAATCCAAGTTTGGGGTTACGCATGGGGATATGTCTTGCTGTTTTTTTTCTGGGGGTACGCGGGGGTATGTTGCTTTTCATTTTCCCTGGGGGTACGGGTGGGGGTATGGAGAGGTAGGGGTGGGGGTGCGTTCAACATACCCCCCCTTAAAGGTGTAGGGTAGGGGTTGTGCCGTGCCTTGATGTGATTCAAGTATTATGTAGCTCATACGATTTGGGGAGCTTTTATCGAAGAAAGAAGGTCTGTGAATGCTTCTTTCACACTTGCGGGGTCCCAATGGCAAACAACGCCTAATGTCTCATACTTCAGTAGGAGATGGAAGCAGCGATTGAAAGCTACTTCAAAACTGGACACTAGTCCTTATCGGAAAGAATAGGCGCTACGCTTACTGGCTCTGGGTCCAAGCAACAAACATCTGACTGATCCTACACTGCGAGCGGCGGACCGTCCCAAGGGTCCGCTAAAAACTCCCCGCGCTTTTGAGGCTTGCAGCCAACAATGCTCAGTCGTGCGAACGATGAGGTTGAAGGACGTACAAATCCCCCTGTTTTGCCTGCCTGTCATTGGCCTTTTGTTCTCTGATATTTACTGCTGATGGTGGTTGAGGGACCTTTCGCAGCTATCAATCGACGGTGGCGTCCGTTTGGAGCGCAGTTGTCAAGTGGACGTGCTGTCCTTACGTCTGTACTCTGTACTTTGTACGTATTTAGAAAAGTGCAGTCTTTGTACACACACAGCAAGAGACGTGAAAAGTTTGACTGAACAGATGAGATGTGGTCAATGGTCAAGAACCGTTGACCACGACTGAGAAGCTATTATAGGTTTGGAGTACGGAGTAGTAGAGAGTGACACCTTATTTGTCAAATAACTTCATTATCATTTCTTAAAGGCAAGGGCTACTATATGCGCTACTATAGTCTGGCCAATAGCAGTTGGCACCTGAACTCAAGGCGCATTGCGTAAAATAGATTTACAAATGCGGATTTCTGTCCACGCTTCGTGTACTCCTATTTAGCAGAAGTACATGCAAACTACGCAACTCGCCTTGAGTCCAGGTGCCAACTGCTATTGGCCAGACTATAGCTGGGTCGTTTTTATTTTTTTAGCTGTAAAATAAAACCAGGTAATGTTGTTGCGTACACGGTTCGCCTGTGTAGTTGAGTGGGTAGCGATGATGTGAGAAATCTGCAGTTGCAATAACTGAGTGTAGCGCACCGCGGTTGATCTATCGATCGTGTAATTGAACAGTCTGATTGTAGGTGGAAGTGTAATGTGAATCAGGGCATGGCGCAGGGCAAGGAAGTCGGAGCATCGTTAGTCAATTGTTTGGTGTGGTGCCGCGGGTGACAGTAATGCCAACCGAGAAGGGTCACGAATGATTGAAACATAGTGGACAGTTTTTCTTCAGAAAGTATGATGGGATTTCTTCGGCGAGTTGCGACAGTTGCACTCTTAAAGCGTTTATGTATGTACAGGGTGTCCCAGAATACTCCTCAGCTTTCAGCGCCTCTTACTCTGGAATAAGAGTTCAATGCGGTTTTTTTATGAAGTAACCAAGGCTTCAACTTAGACGCACACAAAATTTGGAGCAATGGCGCTGAAAGCTTAAGAGTAGGCTAGGAGTATATTTTGGGACACTCTGTACTATGACTTTAGAGTAATGTTTTATTGTTCAGCGGGTGGAAGTTGGGGGACAATATTGTCGTTTCCGATTATTTTACAGTCTCTCCATCTTTTTCTTGCGTCCGACTCGCAACCTAATACTTGTCGATTTACTGCTGTGTTTCTGGAACTCTGTTTTGTTGGGCTGACGACAGACAGATTGTCGGCGACCAAAACGACGGCACATGGAGGATCCTCAAGTCTTTTGGGGTCGGGTATGAACACAACACAACTGCCCTTTGTTTCGATTTTGGCCCTTAGAGGAAGCGGTCGTTTAACGAGCTCTTATGGTGGGTCTTTCTTTGAGACAAATTTGATCCGATGCTCTTGCTCTTTGTTTTGCAACTCGCCATGCGATAGGCCACGCGATCGGTGGCCATCTGCGCACGCTTTCTTACGTGCAAAACAATACGAAGTGGCAGCAGTGCAGAGCAAGGCACTACCGTGTACGTAGTGCATAGTACGGTTCTCAGTATAAGGGGTTGATACATTGCCGAATAAACAAAGCAGCGATTGTCCCTTCAGCCGCCAATTTTGGGTGGTGAAAAGAGGAGAGCGGATCCGGAGGCGTAGTAAATCGGTAGGACTGATTGATTGATCAGCGAGCCAAAGAATGTTTTCGGCATGTCCTGTAATATAGTAGGTGTGTATTGTATACGTACTGTACATACTGTACACTACACACTATAGGACGGCGACGAAGGCGTTTTCCTTTCGGAAAAATCGTCCGGTATTTGTAGAGACGGGTAGTAAATTTCGAAGCTGCAGTGGCTGAGATCACTGATATTCGTCGGTGTGGTGAAACTTGTATGTAGGCCTACTCATTGTCCTTCACCACAGACAGACTTCTTCAGTCGTTGTTGATATCTAGTCGATAAGTCGAAAATTGCGTACTTGAAAGGTCCGTACTGTCTTTACTTTTGGGCCAGGAATTTTTTATGCACACAGAAGGAGATATGAGGACAAAGGCGAATTTCGTCGCTTGACTTACACCATAACCCTAGTTGTAGCTCGCATCGCATTACTTTGGAAGGGAGGACGGGGACAGAATAACAAACACGCAGGCTACGGATGGTTCATCACGTTCATGCACGCAATCGTTGTGTCTATGTGGTACCGTCGTACGTCATTTTACGTTTCAGGAGTACCATAGCGGCCACCCTCAAAATGGTCACTCTACTTCGCCGCCAGTGAACTGTGATTCGAGCACCAGCAATGGACACATGGCCCGGTACCCGGCTGCAGGACATCATTCCTACGTGACGCCAACTGCCTTCAATGGCAGCTTTCCCTCACTCCCTGTGCTCCCACCTCCCTCGTCGCAGTTGGTTGTGCAAAATCCATGGGCCAGCCAGCAGCACCATCCATCTTCCTCTTACGATGCAGCGGCTTCTCACCGACTCATTCTCAACGCAGAGTTGGAGCACAACGCAACACCCTATTCCAACGCTTATACGCCTGCAAAATATGCGGTATGTACGTTTGGTTTCCGCAATAATTTTTACTGCATTCACGACTTATAATACTTATTTATTATGTACGTACATATATGTAGAGCAGGTGGATATTTGTGTCATGAAACTTTGATGGCTTTTCAAATGGGGACGTATACTTATGTAAATGATGGTGGGCTGCGCCATTTCGTTGCCATGCAAGCAATAAGCACGCGCGTCTCTTGTTTCCCATCGTCTGTCAAGCATTTATCTCCGCCAAGCTCACGTACATACGACGATTTTCATGTTCGTACGAGCAAGTTTTATGACAGTCAATATTTGCTCACAAAGGAGTATTCTTACGCAACACATGCTTGAAAATTGCCTATGAAGCTTGAGCTAAAAGGGACGAGTTCAAACATACCTCACCTATGTATGTGAACTGCAAACAAACAACCGAGAAATCCGGCTTGAGATGTACATAAATCTAAGTATGTGGCTATGTTGCAGGCATTTCCAGCATCATCGAACTCAAACTCATTCCCAACCGGATATCAGCCATCATCCTTTGCACAACTGAGATCAGCAGGCATTCCAAACGGATCAACAGATCAGGATCGCTTTCAGTCTTCCACGCCACATCATTTCGGGCTCAGTAATCAGCAGAACAACTCATACATTGAACAATGGGCGAACCAACTGCATTACTGGGCGCCATCAGACGTGGCTCCTACTCCAGCACATACGAGCACACCTTTGACACAGCTGCACAACAGTAGAAGCCAATACGGAGGCAGCAACACAGCGCTGGACGATAGCTTGTCTGTGCCGCCGTCTGGCACTGCCAAATCACTGACCAACTTGGCACCGCACAGTCAGCTGGCAGTACATCAGCCACAAAGGACCGCTGTAGTTAACCCGATGATGTACGCACCGCCGCCCACCGAATCCAACAAGTCAATTCTTTCGCCAGTCAATGGATACGTTGAAGGTAGTGATAATCTTGGCGCCAAAAGATGGACGATGGTTTTCCGGTGGAGAGATGCTAAAAAGAGAATACGTTTTCTGTATGCATGCGTTTGTGTAGTGTCAGTGGACAAGCAGGAGATCAGTCCGCTGAGTTACATGTCGACGCCGCCAGTTGGAGGCTTTGATTCGCTGTCGACTGGCACAGGCCCCACCAGTAGACAGCGACATCGCCGTTTCACCAGCGGAGAAGAAGCCGAAGACAGCTGGGAACGACAGGAGAAAAGCATGGAGCAGAAGGTCAGCTTCATACCAGTTGTACATACCCTATGTACCTTACCTTTTTGCTGTAGAAACGCCATACTTTACCATCCCATGCTGCGACATGTACATACATATTATATCAGAATTTACTCACCGGATAGCGGAGTGTCATTTTTCAATGCACTAAGTAGCGAAAGTGCGTAAAGTTGTGTCCGAAAGTTTGAGCCTTCATAAGTTCTTTGGTAAAGGGACTACAGGGCTGAAATTTTGCCTTCACACTTGTAGACGCCTTATTATAGCTACCAAAATGAATGTAGGTATGTTATTTATCATGCTATGCATGGGTTTTTCTGCTCTTTCAGATAGTTTTGGATGAGCAGGTTGCAGAGAAGCAGCGCAGTAGTTTGCTGAAAGCTGAGAGAGAGAAGGTGGAAGTTGCCAGGGCGGAAGAAGAACGCAAACGCATCGAGCTGAGGGAAACGCAAGAGAATGAGATGGAGCGCAACCGATGGAAAGAGCGATGGGTGAGTGAGCGAGTACGTACGGAATATGGTTTGACAATGATAGATCAGCTACTACGCGAATGTACAACCGCGGAACAACTGACTCAAAATGTCCACTCTCCGTGCATACTACTGTACACATCTGCTGCGCACGGCCATTTTGCAGGAGATTGAGCAAAGACGGGAGCAGGCACTGCTGGATTCGCTGGAGAAAGCGAAGAGGGAAGCGGAGCTGCTGAAGGAAGCCAAGCTGCTTCACCACGCTCGAAGCGGCTCCAGTCAGGCTGCCGAGTCCTCTCTGCCGCTGAGGCGACACTCAGCGGAGGAAGACGAGAGCTTATCCGCCGCTGCCAAAGCCATAGACACGGCAGAGAGAGCGAGGGAGGAAGCGGAAGCCATGCTCAAAAGGGAGAAGCTACGCAAAGACTTGGAGAAAGAGAAACGGGAACAGAAGAAGCAGCACGCAGCCGCCCCCGTTGACATCTCAAAAACCAAGGTGCGCACACATGCAACTTGAAGTTACGTACCTACATACGTTACTTCTCTGAACGTTAGTTGCTCGCCCATTCTCATGGACCAAGTGAGAGCGACGATGTTCTTTTCTTTCAGAGCTTGCCACCCTCCAAGATTCTTGATGACAGACCAATTCGACCTGCTGCCAAAGATCCGCTGGAAATATGGGAGACCATGGACCAAACGTATAACGTCAGCGGAAAAGGCAGCGGAGGCAAGGAAAATGGTACGTACGCACGCTGATATGTTTTAGCTTTGGCTTTATCAGAGATGCTGTTGAATGTACACTACATGTACGGGAGTACTAGTGTGTACATGATAATGTGTTTGATTTTTGCAGGTGCTGATTCATCGTTGACTCGATCGGTTCCGGTGCGGCAGTCAATGCGGCAGTCGCGGAGTTCGGAAGCGGCGAAAATGCGAAAGAACCGAAGGGCAGACAGTCTGGAGAGGCTGGCCAATCAGCAGGAGGACGCGCCTCCTTCGCGTCCGCCCCGCAGCTCCAGAAACGCCCTGCAGAACAGCAGAGAGTCGGACGCTGCTTCAGTCATCAGCTCAGACACGTACACTATCAAAGCGGCGCCTGGAGAGCCGCCACAACTGTACGCTTTTATTCGTTCCACCTACAGTACCGCTGCTGTAGGTACGTAAAGTCGGGCCACTGAGAGAGTTCACGCACGGAACTGAGATTTTGAAGTCGCGCAATACTTTCTCTATGCGAAATGCGTGGATGTATTTTTGTGCTAATCCGCGCGAAAAAGCCTTACGCGTCTTGGTGGACTGGCCATACCTACCTATGTACCTAACCTACCTACTGTACCTACCTAAGAACATCAGCTATACGTTTGGCGTTGGCCGCAACGTGAAACGCTTTCTAGACGGGTACGACCTGAAAAGACTCCGGTGGTTGCGAAAGCTGAAGAAGGAGGAGGTGGAAGGAGTAGGGAGAAGGGGAGGAAGTTGCTGAATCGACGCCAGTCAGTGGAGCAGATGCTCTATCCACCCGGTGAGAGGACGCCGGATGCCACGCCTGAACATCCACTACCACCATCCGCCTCCACCTCTTCCTCGCAGAAGAAAAGCAAAGGCAGCAAGGCTCCGACTACCACTGAAAATCCCTGGGGAGACAGTCTTGGAGGCGTGGTATGTATTGTGCAGTACATGCGCACCAACATGCTCTACGTAATTGCTGTGAGCTGTCGTAGAGCGGAGGAGCCTACTACATTGTGTACCTGTATGCATTCCTCTTCATAATGCATGCAACATTTGCAGAATCCTTTGCTCAATCCAATTACGACCAGGAGCAAAAGCAAGCATCGATTGGCTTCAACCAGCGATCCAACTGGGCCAAATCTTTCCACCAGTGCCAGCGCGTCATCGGCAGAGGAGAAAAGTCTAATGACTGTCTCATCGCCAGACGATCTCAGCTCTTCTAACGATTTGCATGCGAAGCTGAGGGAGCGCAGATTGCAGCATGACGGAAGCAAGAAGCCGACTTTCCAGGCGCAGCCTCCGTTGTTGAGGGTTGAAATGAAGGACGAAGACAGCTGGAGACCTTTCAAGAGGGGCGGACTCAGGGCCAGCGCCAATTTGGGCGATTTTCATGCAAAAGTACGCAATGTGACTTTGCCACCAATATTTCGTGTACTACTTTTCTACACCCTGAAGCTATATAGGCTATCGTTTTACCGTGGTATTTTGCCGTATTTTGTTGATGTAGAGTCCCATGTACAGTTCGATAAGTTCCAAGCGGGGGCAGCCAACGGAACGACAGCAGAAGATTCTGGACCAACTGGCGTCCCTGCGACAGCAGCTCAAATCCAAGCAGAAGCAGGTGGAGGATTCCCTCGTCTCCGACTCCTCCAACAAATCCACACCGAAAAACGGATTATCCAAGTCCAGTCTCTTCGACCATTATCCCTCTTCAGACTGCTGACATCGTATACGAACAAGGGACCATTTCATTTTTGTTGTCAAACACAATTATCAGGACGGTGCAGGTGCAGCCTTACTTGTGATTCAAGGGATCCCGTGTTGCTGAATCGAATGCCTATTGACGTACATACTTATTGTTGGGCTGCCAGTTCTTTCTTCACAATGAATCATAGTATACGTTGTGTAATGGAGTCTTTGTAACGTTATTTGCATAAAGTAAAGGGTGATAAGGTCAATGAACTCGTAGTTCACTATGCGTACGATGGCCAGCTTCTACTTAGCCTGATTTTTTATGGGACGTTATTTGCATTCTTACTGATTACTGATAGCGCGATTTTATTAGGGCTAATGAGCTTTTTGTACACATGCGAAAGATTTACTGTACATACACATACCAAACCAAGTTCCAGTGCGTTAGGTACTATACTTTGGTGTTATCCAGCACAGTCAAATAAAGTGATAAACGCTTAATGCAAGTGTAAGTGATGCTACGAACAATGGGTTAGTAAACGTTCTGATACTCTACGCTACCCGAATAACCTGTGCTAGTAGGTATACATACTGCTGTACCAAATGGTTGCTGCACATAGACAACCGTACTTTGATTAAGTTTGTTACATGTTGATCATCTCCAATGTTCTGGAGCTGTGAAGCTTATGCTCTCCATGTTGAATGAGCACAATCTGAAAGACAGTCTGTTGTTTCTCATCCAACAGGATCAACTGCGGCTGCTTATGTTGGTAATAATGCAGTTCCTGTGCTTGTGCATGCTCCTGGTTCCAAAGGAACAATTTGGTGCTTCGACGATCAGCCAAGAGAAACTGACAACCTCTGAGGTCCAGTGGAACGAGAAATGGCTGTCGTATCATGCCCAAGCTTGATAGCCCAGTCAGCTCTATTCGTCGGACAGAGCACAACTCGTCTTGACGCCGACCCACCATCACAATGTCGACTGAGTTCCAAATAGTATTCAGCAAGAGCACTTCGCTGCCTTGGTCACGCTCAAACACTGGACCCAGCATAAGCAGATCTTGCCCCTCCTGCTCCTGCTGAGCTTGTCCGTTTTGGTTTATGACGTCATCGTGGACACATAACGTGTTCAAGCTTGTCCCCAAATAGTTACCATGTACATAACATATCCTTATTACTGGTCTGTCACTTGTTTTGAACACAAGTGTGTTGTGCCACTTGTTGGTGAGTTGTCTTGCCAATAAGAATCTCAGCTTGCTCTAGCTCTTCCTCTTCCAGTGAACGACCACCAAGCCCCAATCCCCAAGCCCCATCCACCAAGTTCAGGAGTGGATCAGAGCCAAGTGTCCATGGGACACCTCGCCATGGACTTGAAAGATCTATCATTGGGAACTAATCCAGCGAAGACATCGGAAGTTAAGAAGGATGCGTTGACGAAAGTTGAGAATTCGCTCCGGAAGCGGACGCCGGTTGGTAAGGCGAAATACTTCGCCTGGCTCATGGTATGTGGTCTGACGAAGAGAGAGGAGCGGACACTTCACGTGCCCAAGAAGAAGATTGGCTCCAAAACTGCGAGCGAGCTGATCGGCCTGCAGCCACACCTCTTCGTTAGAGAAATAGTGTACGAGGCGCTGGACCACTACTGCAAACTGGAGGACATGAGCGAGGCTCAGGGATTTCAGGTGGCCCTCGAAATCATCGGCGCCCTGGAACATAATCGCAATGAAGAAAACAGCAGGGATCAGAGAAACGTCGCACACCCGACAGCGTCTGCCCCTGGAGTCCAGCATGTCCAGCAGGAGGCCGAAGTGAGCGAGTTGGACAGCGTTCTGTACTGCATACGCGTTACTCAACTGCATTTTGGTGTTATAGGGCGGCGAGTCGGTGCTTGGTGTTGACCTGGGCGACCATTGTCTCTCTTCGGACTGCTGACATTGTGCACGAACAAGGGATCTTTTTTCATTTGTTGTCAAACACAATATATCAGGACGGTGCAGGTGCAGCCTTACTTGTTGTGATTCAAGGGATCCCGTGTTGCTGAATCGTATGCCTAAACGTACTGTATGTTGGGCTGCCAGTTCTTTCTTCATCATGAACATTTCTCGCTTATTCATTTTCATAGTATGTTTCGCCGTCAAAGGGTGTAAGGTCAATGAACTCGTAGTTCATTATGCATACGATGGCCAGCTTCTACTTAGCCTGATTTTGGACGTACGTACTTGCATTCTTACTGAATTCTGATAGTGCGATTTTATTTTAGCTCTGTACACATGCAAAGTACTAATTATAACCAGTTCCAGTGCGTTGCAGCAATGCAGCATATAGGCCTACTGTGTATGTAGATACTATACTTTGGTGTTATTGAGCACAGTCAACCCTGAAGTCGCTATGGTAGTCATGGGTGGCTAATGAAAAGGGGGGTCTCGTCATAGTCTATACTGAGGGGGGTCTCGTCATAGGGGTCTCGTCATTGCCTATACACAGGGTGGGGGGGTCTCGTCATAGGGGGTCTCGTCATAGGGGGTCTCGTCATAGGGGGGTCTCGTCATAGGGGGGTCTCGTCATAGGGGGTCTCGTCATAGGGGGGTCTCGTCATAGGGGGTCTCGTCATAGGGGGTCTCGTCACAGGGGCCCTGTGACAAGACCCCATGACGAGACCTCCCTGTGATGGGGGTCCCCATCTGGGGGACGTCCCCCAAGTTGGGGACGTCGTCCCCCAACTGGGGGACGCTGGAGGCGACACTCAGCCACATTGTAGGAGGCGCCGCAAAAAACTCATAAACTTGATGTTTCAAGTTTATGTTACACCTGAGACAGGTCGGTGTTTACCCAGGCAAAAAGGTGTGTACAGAATTCTGCACGCACCTTAGAATGCTGGGTAAATACCGACCTGGAGCTCACCTCCCAGGTGTAACATAAACTTGAAACATCAAGTTTATGAGTTTTTTGCGGCGCCTCCTACAATGTGGCTGAGTGTCGCCTCCAGCGTCCCCCAGTTGGGGGACGACGTCCCCGAGTCGGGGGATGTCCCCCCAGGTGGGGTGGGGGACGAGACCCCTTATGTATAAACTGTGACGAGACCCCCCTCTGTGTTTCAGCTATGACGAGACCCCCTATGACGAGACCCCCCTCTGTACATAAGCTATGACGAGACCCCCTATGACGAGACCCCCTCTGTATATGCTATGACGAGACCCCCTATGACGAGACCCCCCCTCAGTATAGACTATGACGAGACCCCCCTTTTCATTAGCCACCCATGACTACCATAGCGACTTCAGGGAAATATAGTGATAAACGCGTAGTGCAAGTGGAAGTGATGCTACGAACTCTTAGTACTGTAAAGCTTCGTGTATAACCCCCCTCTAGTATAACCCCCCTCGTGTATAACCCCCCCTAATCGGTGACTAACGGAAATCGGCATCGTGTATAACCCCCACCCCCTAATCGGTGACTAACGAAAATCGGCATCGTGTATAACCCCCGGGGGGTTATACACGAGAAAAAAATAACGAATTCCTGATGCATTGGCGAAAGTTCTGACTGATATCTGGGAAATGGGTCGTCAAAAGTACGTGGCATGCAAAGTTACTGGCTATCGACAAGCGGCGACTGGCGGTACATGGATTCCAGGAGGAGAGGAATCGTTCTCCCATGCAGGAACACTAAAATGGACATGTATAAAATAGAAAAGCAAATATGAACTTCTCTCCATGCTTCATGACTGTGCTCCTATTTTGCTGCTAAACCCTGTACATGCAAACTGTGAAAGAGTTTCATTGCAAACTGTTGGTTAGTTAGACTGTATAGCAGCTAAACAGACTTTAGTAGCCTATGCTGTTGCCAAGGAACTATTTGGCAGCCTTATGGATGCAACTTGATGCATTTTTGTTGCAGGTAAATTGTGGTGGACTCATCAAATCAAACTGTCCTCTGGCCCATGGCATGGCATTGTGATTCATTCCTGTGATTCATTAACTGCCATCACAACAACAGTGGAGAAGCAAGCAGTCTTCATGCACCATGGATTCAGAAGCCAATATTGAGCTGGTTATTTGCCAGCTGCTGCAGGAATATGGCCTGTTGGAAGAAACCTCTGTCAACAAACTGCACTGTGGTAATGGGCACAATTTTGCAGTTAGACTGCTCTCAAAACTGTTCAACAGCATGGCCAAGAACAAGGTGATACTCTTGGCATCATTTGTTGAAGATGAACAGCATGTGGAAAAGGGTCATATTCCTATCATAACTATGTTTTGAAGCTCAAAAGTCAGAAAAGACAACTGTTATCTATTGAATATGGACATTTGATATGTATTGTATTTCACATGTTCTTTGTCATTGAATGGAACCCATGTGACTGCTATGCATGTTTTTAGGATTTTAGAGTAAGTTGATATGTGTAGTTCATATGTGAATTGAAAACTGTCCACCCTGAGTCAATTTTGCCACTATTATTGGAAGTGCATTGTCAGACCAGGTTGGACACTTTGTGTTGTGGAGGCGGTCGTCCTCCCCAATTCTAGTGTCTATGTCCCATGCACCTACAAAATCTACGGAGAGGATGAACATCGAGAATACGTCAGAGATACTACTAGGAAGGCACAGTACGCTGTCAGCGACTACCAATACGGCGATAAATGAGTGTCTGTGGATAATTCACTGTGAAAACGGCAAAAAAATCTGCTCTTGAAAAAACCCCTTGAGTATAACCCCCCCTCGTGAATAACCCCCCCCCTCGTGTATAACCCCCCTGATTTGGCCACTAACGTTTTTTATCCCCCCGGGGGTTATACACGAAGCTTTACAGTAAACGTTCTGATACTCAACGCTGCTCGAATCACCTGTGCTTTTAGTGTACAGTACTATACCAAGGTTTGCTGCATGTAGACAACCGTACTTTGATTGTTACCAGGCTCTAGAAAGTTTGTTACATGTTGATCATCTCTAGTGTTCTGGAGCTGTGAAGCTTGTGCTCTCCATGTTGAATCAGCACAATCTGAAAGACGGTCTGTTGTTTCTCATCCAACAGGATCAACTGCGGCTGCTTATGTTGGTAATGATGCAATTCCTGTGCTTGTGCATGCTCCTGGTTCCAAAGGAACAGTTTGGTGCTTCGACGATCAGCCAAGAGAAACTGACAACCTCTGAGGTCCAGTGGAACGAGAAATGGCTGTCGCAACATTCCCAAGCTGGATGGCCCAGTGAGCTCTATTCGTCGGACAGAGCACAACTCGTCTTGACGCCGGCCCACCATCACAATGTCGACTGAATTCCAAATGGTATTCAACAAGAGCACTTCGCTGCCCTGGTCACGCTCAAACACTGGACCCAGCATGAGCAGATCTTGCCCCTCCTGCTGGTAGTGAGGATTGCTCTCCGCTCCAATGGCGTACACGCTCTTCCATAGATCTTCCTTTTTATCCGTCAACTTTTGCTCCCATTGCAGCTTCCACAGACTTCGAGACGAGAGAGCGAAGAGACACTGGTCAGATGAAACCAGTGGCAGACATCTATTGCTTGGCATGGGCCAGTGAGAGACACCATTGATAACGTGTTGCTCCAGTTCCTGTTCTTCCGAAGATCTGCACATCTGCAGCAGGATGAAGTGCCATCGGTCAGAGCTGACGCATACCAACACCATCGCTTGGTTCGTGCTGTTGGCTCCAGTGGGCATTTTGGCCATGTTGGTGAAATTATTGTAGGCATGTTTCAACCTCATCGGACCCTTGACAAAGCACTTGCTGCGGTTGAAGATGAAGACGCCAGAATCATATCCAGTGATGAGCAAGGTGTTGTCAGTAAGGAGACAAAGGCCTACTGGTTGCTTCACCAAGCCTCCAATCACGAATGATTCTCTAGCGGCTCTTCGGAAGCGCTTGGGATTGAACCAGCGAGGCTCAAAGGACCTCTTGTCGCTGCTCAGCAGGTGACGCGATATCTCCGGATATGGAATGGAATGTATGTGCAAGTTGACACCATTGGTGGAGACTGATTCTGCTATTGGTAACTGCTCCTTTTTCAGGCCCGACAGCTGAACGAGTTGGGGCAAAACGTAGCGGAAACTGGGATTTTCGTCAGCCGCAGGCGCGACATCGTGGTAGGAGAAACCGAAAGCGGTCGCTAGCCTTTTGGCGATGTGCTCCAGATCAGACACACCGGCTGCTGTCTTCAGTTCAATTTCTCTTCCCAAAAACTCCTCCAATCCAGCCAGGTAAGAGTGCAAATATTCTTTGCTATTGTCCACAAGCTTCGTAGATTTCTTAGAACTCAGCTTCACTTGGGCCAGGCAGAACTCCACCGCTTTGTAGTCTTCCCATTTTGAGGCGACATGGAGACTAAAAGATGAATTGTACTGTGCATACATATAGTACAGTGCAGTACATACCTATACAGACGTTCATATGCAAAATAGGCACAAAACCTTAAAAAAACTATACGATGGCACGTAACTAGGGTAGGTAGGTATGACTTCTGAACTGAACAGATACCGTACGACATGCATTAAACCATGATACCTGACAGCTCCATCTGCTCCAATACTGGAATGCTTGTCAACGAAGCAGCTGCTGCATACGGAGCGAAGACAGGTGTGACACCAACGGAATTCGGCCACCGATTTGCGATCATCACACTGCGTACACTGCAGATCACCGACGAACTTCGGGCGTAGCGCGTCTACACCCTTGTTCGGGCACACTCGACAAAGGTTACGGCACTTAGGACATTCGAACTCATCCTTAGACTGCGAAGCTGTAGCTGTAGCTTCATCAGAAGAAGCCAGAGATTGCGAAGATTTCAGGTCATTAGTGACTGGTGCAGGATTACCGCTTTTGTTGATCAGATCCTTGATGCAATCTTCACAGAAGTAGTGGTCACAAGGCAGATATTTGAATTTTTGAACTTCGTTGAAACAGATGGAACACTCCATGACGCTGAGGTGTATTATTTACTAAAGGATTCGGCTGTGCAGCGTTGAGAACTGGAACGTGACACATGTCATTGCACTGCGCTTTACACCAACCACCACCGCCAGTGTACATATTCCACAACGCATTGTACATAAACACGAACATTAGTTATGTAGGTACGGGATTCGATACGTAGGCTATATACTACGTATGTATGTATGTACGTACGTATATACAGGGTGTATCAGAATAAACTCACCGGGCGATTTCAGTACGCTCTTTTGTATTTTGTAGCTAAGGCTTCAACGTTTTATGCAGGCAAAATTTCAGCCCCCTAGTCCCTCTGGAAGTTATGAAGGCTCAAACTTTTTGACGCTGATATTTCATGTTTTTTCTCACTTTGGGGGAAAAACCTGGATTAAGAACAAAGTTAGCACTCCACAGCGGAGTGTTTCAATTGTTCTTTATACCACCGCAGCAGCTTTGGTTCTGCCGCATCCTGCGTAGGATATTGAACATGTTTTGAAAACGTATTAGCTTTGAGATGGCAGAATATGCTCTCCATTATGGTAGAATAGTGGGCAAATCCTCAATTTTCTGAGATCAGCCTTCTTGAGCTGTTTTGAGCCGCTTCCTGTTGGCCTAGAAAGTTGAAATTATGCCTGCACAAACGTTGAGGCCTTGGCTACATACTGCAAAGGACGCAGAAACAAAGTTGTGGAGTTATACGCACAAACATCCGGTGAGTTTATTCTTATACACCCTATACAACACACACCTAATACATACGTACATTACATATGTGGTATGGTGGAGGTGAAGGTGAAGTCGTTTGGATATGGCACCATTACGGCGGCTATTACACACATTCATACAGTGCGAACTAACAGTTTGGGTGTTTTGCGTTGGTGGCACGTTCTCGATCTGATCATCGAAGACGCATGTTCTTTTTCCTTCTTACGTACGTATATGTTCAAACGCATGAAACGCGTAGTTTTATGATAAGGTATAATGATGGACACGGCACACGACGAGACAATATCCTATACTATCAGTTTGTTAGGAAAAAAAAGAAATATCGTGTGGTGACGACAAAAACATGATTGCATCTACGGGATTGCTTGCTACTGAATTCGGCTTGAGATTTAGCCAATGCTTCCTTTAGTTTTTCCCTAACAGTGCAAATACAGTGATACCATCCATCAGCTACCATCAGAAAATAAAGCAAACGACTGTCAAATCAAGAAAACGAACCCAATCAGATGATAAGGTACTACGTACGTATGTACGTACTTAGGCCATATCTATTGTATGTGTAAATAAGCAGGTGCCTATAAGAAACTAAGTGTGATCGATCACCAACCACCTACCAAACCAAGTTGTTCCCTACATTAAAACCAAGTAGCGAAGGAAAAAGCGCAGTATGAAGTCAAATCAACGGTCGCCGTAGTCGTCCTAAATTGTGTACAGTAGGCCTATGTACTAAAAACAGAGGAAGACTGCAGTCACACACAATAGTACGTAAAAAAATTTTTCAACATAGTCAACAATAAGCAATCAATTCAAGCGTGTTGCTTGCAAAAGGGACGACCGCCTTTGGCGTAGAAACTTTGTCCTTCTAAGTTCTTGTGACACATCTAAACGAAAAACAGGCACTGCGTGTACGTACATTTACACAGTACACTTGCAAACAAATGCATGGACGGAGTGCGGATCCGCTTCTAGTCTACATGTGACTTACAGTGCAGCAGAAACAGTCCGAATGGTAGGCACTATTGAGTGCTTCCACCCACCGATCTCCAGCCTCGATCGGAAACTTACAAGAGACGCATTTGGTGGTGAACAGCTGATTCCAATCTGCAGGAAGAGAGCGCCAAGCATACATGCCGTACCGTACGTACCATGTATGCAAGTCGGGGTATTGATACTATACTGTATAACATCTGACAACTGCAGCTCACCTGTCTCACAGAACGGCTTTCCATCCTCCAGAAAGAATGAGGTGTTTCCAAATGGCTGATTACAATGCGCGCATGTGAAACACTCTGGGTGCCACTGTCGGTTTAAGGCATTCAAGCAATCCTAGGAAAGCGCTCGCTTTATTGCGTATCGCAAGATAAAGAGTTTATTTTTTTATTTTTTTAATAAATGTTTTTGGTGGGGTTTGGTTTTGGTAAAGAAGCCAAGCTGAACAAGCAAATTAAAAAAAAACAAAGCGCACGGCGTACCAACAGCAGCTGGAGCTGAAGGGGGTTTGTAAGAAGCACGAGCATCTCCGACCTGCGGCCCAGTCGAAGCTTGTGACGGTTTCTGGAGGTGCAGTGGAGCAGCTGCACTTGTGATGACTGGCTCTGGTCGTGGCATGGATGTTGCAGCGAAGATATTCGCCTGAACTTCAGAGCGCACTAGGCGACCATAGGATTGATCACCTGTTGCTTCAACGGCCATCACTTCTGAGCCAGTGATGGTGACTGCGGCCATATTCGGCTGCATAATGGGACCTTGTTTTTGTTGTGCTTGTTGTTGGGGCTGCTGATGATGCTGAGCTCTTGGCGTCAACTGTACAGGCTCCACTGATGGCAGCTCTATATCACCAGCAACTTCTGTCAATTGCTGAATTGTGTTATCTAGCTCGTGTGCTGTGTTTTGCCTTTCTCCCACTGCTTGAATCGGTTCCAATGGTGACGTTTGGGTTTCTTGACTGTATAAATGTTGTGGAGGATGTAATGATTGCTGCTGGGTAGGTGGCTGTTGCGATGACGTTTGGTTTGGTGGTGGTGGTGGTGGAAACTGTGCTGGTGTTGGTTGATGAGATGGTCGTTGTTCAGATTCAAGCATGTGCTGTTGCACTGGTGGAAGAGCTTCAGTTGCTTGTGTTGGTTGCTGAGAGACTTCTGCCTGCTGTAGCATGGATTCGTGTGTCAGCTGTTGTTGTCGTGCCAGTGGTTGCTGTTGGTGCAAATATTCATCTGATTGCGGTTGAAAGTGTGCTTGTTCCTGTGGTACTTGTTGTTGATGTGATTGCTGCTGCATGTGAAGCTGTAGTTCTTGAATTGGGGGCATGTTTGGTTGCTCATGTGATTGAGGCTGTGGTAGAAGTGCATATGCCTCGTGCGCTGGCTGGTGCAGGTGTTCTTGCAATGACTGTTGCAGTACATGTTGCTGCTGTTGTTGTTGTTGCATCTGCTGCTGAACTTGTTGGTCCTGAAACTCCACTGGCCGTTGTTGCAATGGTTGTGACTGCTGTAGTTGTTCTTGCATTGACTGTTGCATTTGTTCTTGTTGTTGCATCTGCTGCTGAACTTGCTGGCCCTGAAGTTCCACTGGCCGTTGTTGCAATGGTTGTGACTGCTGTAGTTGTTGAGGTGGTAGTTGTGGCGCTGGTAGTTGCTGTTGTTGAACTTGTTGTCTTTGTCCTTCTGGCTGCTGTTCCAGAGCTCTGTGTTGCTCACGCTGTAGTTGTGGCTGCTGCTGTAGTTGGGGTGCCGGTTGTGCCTGTAATGGTTGCTGTTGCTGGCTTGAAACCTGGTGTTGTTGTTGTGGTGGAAGATGCTGCTGCATAGGCGACTGCTGCTGATGTTGAGCTTGCTGTTCCTCCCAAAGGAGCTGTTGTTGCAGCTGTGTTAGTGGTCGAGGTGAATGAGGAGGTGACGAAGGTCGCGGTTTCTCGATTGGTGGCTGCTTCACATCAATTTTCAGCGGCGCTGGTTGTACTGGCTGAAATGGTGGCTGTATTGGCTGTGTGTGTCGTCTTGGCTCGTCTCTTCTGGCTTGCATCCTTCTGGTCGGCTCTTCTCTCGCCTGCGGTGGCGCTGGTTGCCGTTGCGCTGGCGCTTGCATGTATTCCAGCTTCGCCTGTGATCTGGGTGAGAGCTGTTCTTGCTTTTCCACGATTTTGGTGGCGGCTGCTGCACATGCTTCTTGTGCCAGATGCTTTGCTGTCTGGCTCAGTCGCTGCTCTTCTCGCGTTCTTGCCTTCCTTTCCGCGGTTTTCTTCTGCTCCTCCAGCGCTTCCTTATTTCTCTGCTCCCATACTTTGACCTCTGCTTGAAATTCCTTCTTTCCATATGGTGGTTGACGGTATGGCCCTGGTGGTACCTTCGGTCCATAGTACTGTGCAAATTCTTGTTTTGGCATAGCAGTGCGTACGACCACATCTTCTCGTTTGGGCAGCCATATGGCGCTTTCTGGTGTGAAGTGCTTTTCGAAGTCGTAACGCCCTTTCTTGCTTCTGAGAGAAGGAGGCAAGCTGCTTCTGGCTGCATCTCGTCTCATTAGCTCTCTCTGTGGTGATGGAGGCCTTTTCTCTTTCTCAGAGACATGCTCGCTTTTTCGGTAATGAACCACTTCTCCCGCTGGTTGTGTTGGATGTACTGCAGTTGGTCCTTCAGCTGGTACTCTCCAGTATGGTACAGCGGGCTTCTGGACTTCCTCAGAAGGAGGGGGCCATGTCTTCAGAGGGGTCAACGTTGGCAAGCCTTGTTGTTTCTCTGGTGCCACAAACCATACTGCTTGTCGCGGCGGACCTAAGTATGGCTCCTCCATTACTGCAGGCTGAGGGTAAACAGGTAACTTTGGCATCACGTTCTCATCTGATTGCTGAGCTTGCAGCTCTGCTTGAGTCAGCTGTTCTGCTTGCTGTGCAACTGACCATGGCGCAGGCGCACTGAAGGCGGACTTTGGTTTAGTTTCCTGGACAGTTGGAGGCTGGTTGCTGGCTGAAATCGCCATCTGTTTACTGACTACTGCTAAGTGACTGCTACTTTCCGCAGGCTGTGGCTGCAGAGCGGCTGGTTGCTCTGACTGCACTGCCACATGTTGCAGCTGTGGCTGTTGTGGTTGTCGCTGTGGATGTGGTTGCTGGGCCTGTGAATGCAACTGCACACGGGTTGTAGCCCTGAATGGAGGTGGTGTGGACAGAAGCATTGATGGTGGCGCTTGCCCTTTTTTCAACTGCTCCAGAAGTTCTGGTTGCTCTCTGGAAAGTGGTTGTTGTTGTGGTGGTGGTTGTTGTGGTTGTTGCGGTTGCTGTTGTTCATGAAGTTGTAGTTGTCTGTGTGGCTGTGGTTGTTGCGGCTGCTTAGTTTGGACATGTTGCGCCGACTGCTGCTGTTGTTGTGGTGTTGCTGGATATTGCTGCTGGGATGTCATTTGGTGCTGCACTGGATACGTGGGAGGTGGAGGATTCTGCAGTGGATAACGTTGCAGTTGTGACTGAAGTGGCGGCTGTCTGGGATACTGCTGTAGCTGCAATGGTGGTATCTCCTGTTCATGTTGTAGTGGTCGAAATGGTTGTTGTTGTTGTTGTTGTCGTTGTTGCGCTTGCGGTTGTCGGTATGCTTCCACTATCTGCTGTTGAGCTGGTTGTTGTTGGGGTTGTACGTGCTGCAGTGGTTGCGGCTTTTGTGGTTGTGGATATTCGAAAGATGCCTCAATTTTTGTTGGCGTCGTCGCGTGTAACGATTCGGTCGCTGGTTCGTACTGGTCCTGCTTTAAGTAGTACTCGTGGAAGCTTTCGCTGTATTCATCAAAGGACATTCCGATGGAGTCTTGAGTGTCTCCACGTTGGAAGGCTGGATGCTGCGCTCCGCGCCCAACCCCTTCCTTCGTCGCGTCTGAAATCTCGTATCAAGCAAACATAAGATTGCAATAAACAACAACAAATTGAACGAGGACAAAACAAAAATGCGAACTAAAACGAGGACAACAAAGCTTTGTTGGATCCGCGTTAGAAAAATAGGAATGCATAAGGTCGATACAGTACATATGTACATAACGTACATACTATTAGTGTATACGTACATACGTCATCGTACACAAGCATCGTTGCGCCACAGAGGCTTCTGTATACTGCACACTTGAATACCTAGCCCTGCTCCAATAGTGTGAGTGTCAGCTACTCCGTAGGGGACAGATGGGGCTGGAGCTTGCGATGGGACGGCAGCTTTGGGTGCAGCAGCTGCGATGGGCACTTTGCCTTGAGCTGGAGCGCCAGTGGAGGAGGACACGGAGTATGCGTTCAATTCTTCCGATAGTCCAGTGCTGGCGTACATGTGTGGACGAGCTGGCACTCCTCTGGCAGAGGGACTGATGGGACTGGTCTGTTGCGGCTTCCATGGCGCTGGTATTGAGCTCACTGGACCCTTCTTCAGTATATCCGGTTGATAACTAAACGTGGAATAGCCACTGCAATATGGCAACATAGTCAAAGGAGAAAATGTTATAATAGGCGTATATTACGTATGCAGCATTTAGGTAGGTGAGGTACGTATTGCATGTAATGTAGGTAACGTCACTTACAAAGCCTGTATAGGTTCCGTGGGTTTGGTTGGTGGTGGGGGCATGGGTGCTCTGGGGGCGAAGGTCATCGGGTCCTGTGGTGGTCGTGCTGTGAATTGATTGGTCATTTGCTGGCGTGCGTGTATCTCGCAGTAGAGCTTGTTGTTCACCAGATGATAGCCCGTGTTCTTGAGGCTAGATCCACAAGTGGAACACTTGAAGCACTCAGCGTGCAGTGATTTGCCGCCAGCTTTGCAGAACACTCCACTAAAACTTATCGCAATGTCGACCATGCACTCGGATACGGAGCAATAATAACACAATACCAGACAGAATGCACAAGCTTACGCGATATGACGACCGCAGTTGTCACATGCCGGAACACCAGGGCCACCATTCTCGTGCGGCTCCCCTCGCTGTCCACCTGGACCACCTACAATGCGAAAGTAACAGGTAGCTAACCTACGCCGAATTTCTTATATGGTTATTGCTCTTCAGTACCCTCAGTCACAGGTTCGACATCTCCTAGAAGGGCTACTGTCGTTGCCCATTGCCTACATGAAGGTTCTATCAGAGCTCTGCGGTCGAGATTTTGCTCCATTTCATAATGTAATGTAACAATGCAGAATACTCACTCAAATCGAACGCGCCAAAGTGCGCAGCAGATGGATCGGCTATATTGTATCTATCCATTGTCCTTTTGCTTTTATTACAACAATTGCAGATTCTTCTACATAGTGCTGCACTATTGTATAGTATTGGTATGTATTCCAACAGTACGTACATACAACGTACTGTACATACGAGAACTATGACACACTTGAACAGATGTACGTACAGTACAAATACGTACTGTACGTGTTGTACTCTAAATGTACGTACGTACGGTACTGTACCTTCGCTTGCTAAAGCGTGAGTAAGCCGTTTGAAGCTGCCGGACTGCGTTTGCGCAGTGGTGTGGTGCAGGGTTTCTGCTCTTCCTTGTCCGTATCCTTCTTCGTCCAGATGACTGTGCGGTCCATGAGGAAAATACTGCTGCTGATAGCCAGCAGTTGGTGCTGGACTTCGACGCGGACTTCGGCCTCCGGATTGTCTCTCCGTCTCCCGTATCATCTGCAGCGTCTCTGATCGCAGGAACGCCGGCTCCTCTTTCGGTTTCAGCAAATTCGGTCTGCAACATGAACGTAACGTACAAAATATACCAACTGAAGCCATCGACTCGATATTGCTTGGGCAATAATTTTGAAATGGTCAATACAATCAGCGCTGTTAAGGTCTCAGGATATAGATTCGGAGCCAACTTTGAAGCTTCCTCGTAGCCGTTGTACGCAAGATAAAAGTGATGACGTACCACCTGAATAAAGAACAACCCTTCCTCTACAGGTACACCAAACTGCAGCGCCAAAGCTCCTGTATTCGGCGCTGTACGACACGCCAAAGAACACCATAAAAACCATGCGATTTGGGTGTTCCGAAGGAACCGCTGGATATTTTTCAACACCGGGCACACCGTTCAACGCGTCTTTACGGGAGGAATCGATCGGTACCTACGGCGCCTCTCTACGTTGCCCCTACGCAAAGTTATCCATAAAAAACGGGTTTGAAAAAGTTAGCGTTTCAATCAGGAATAGCGCTACAGATAGACCGTTTCAAGAGGCACTATATGGCGCGTCAAAGAGATCATGTAACAAGCTATCCATCGGTATCTTGATCTCCTCTCAACTCGCTTTCGTTGGCTCAGGAGCGACCTGCGAAATATTCTAGAAGTCCATGCATTTTAGTACGTAGACGACCGCAAACGAGCGACCAGAGCGCGGCGGAAACAGCGAACTGAAACAAAGAAGACGGATGAAAAACAGCTGGAATTTGGATTGTATGAGTAAGAGTTGTATGACTACACGCAGTAGTCTACTGTATATGTGCCGGTAGTCTAGGAGTCCACGGCTCAGAGAACTGTATCCCGAGACCTTAAAGTATCTATGATGGAGCACCTTGTCAGCTTCGATCGCAGCAAAATAAACTTTATGAGTAATCTGTTTGGGTTTATTCCATGTTTTTTCACCATGCCACAGGTATCATCCCACAACATTTCGCGATATTGCTTATCATACTCTTCTGGTTTGTTTTCACGGTGGCGCCTTTATTATGGTAGTACTATAACGTAGTACGATGTATTGTAGGCCGTAGGCCTATGCATACTATACATATTCTATGTACGTTCATACATTACTGTGTGTACATGTGTGAGCTGTGGCTGTGGGTGGGGTCACTAATAAAATACTGAATAATAAGCAATATTTTACTCAGTAAAGATATAATTCATAGAGGGTAGTGGCAGTCAATGGACGAGAAAGAGGTATTCAGAAATCAATCATGGCCAAAGGAAGCTGCCGGCGGCGCCCGTAGCTGGCTTGTCCAAGAACGGCGTATCCGTGAACTTCACGTAGCATGTGGCTCTTGTATTCGGGTCACGACAGTTGCCGGGCCCCTCCAACTCGAACATCACTATGCGATTGTCGTGCTCCAGCATTGGCTTGGGTGTGTACAGTGTCACTTGAGGCCCCACCACCGGCCAATAGCGTCCCGCGTTGAGTCCGTTTATAAGAAACTGACCCTTTGTCCACCCAGTTGGGTCCATGAATGTGTCGGCCAGCTTTTCCGTCATTAACCGACCATAGTAGAAGGACGGTACGAAGTCCTTTGGCCGTCTGGTTGGCCTCGGCTGTGCTTGCCTCAAGTCGTAATTGAAGAGGCTGGAGAGATGTATGGGGTAGTGTCGCCAGCCTGTCAAAACGCGACCATCCAGCGTCACGTTGCTCACGATGCCTTTGGAATCGTAGTAGCCGGAGGTGAGTCTGCCAGTGTTTTCTACGAGAATCTGAAGACGCTGCCCCGGCTGGGCTGTTAGCTTTAGCTCAACCACACTTCGGTCCATGAATCGATGCAGGAGGAGGCCACTGAACTGGCCGTCCAGGTGCACGTAACCTCTATCCTTGATGCCGGAGCTGTACAGTACTCTGCCAGGGAATGTCAGCTGCGTCTCATAGAGCACGAACCCGTACGGATGATTCACGTCTTCCATGGACAACGGAAGCTGACTCTCCACTCTCGTTTGCGGAGGAGACAAGACTTCCAACAGATCAAATACTGTGCCGACATATTGCAGCTCTACGGGACCGTAGGAGGCTTTAGGCAATGCTGGCGGAACCGTAGTAGAAAGCGGCCAGCCTGTAAGGCGATGAATTTCGCGCCGAATGGAGTAGAGCTTCTCTGTTGGGTCGCCCGCCTCTGTGAGTGGAGCGTTGTAATCGTAGCTGGTGGTCACGGGCTGCTTGTGGTCCGCACTGTTCCAGAAAGCGAAGTTCGTACCACCCATGAACACGAAAAAGTTGAACGAAGAGCCAGTAGCCCAGAGAAGACGCATTGACTCCACCACTGTCTCAGTGGAAACGTAAGTATAGTTGTTGCCCCACAGATGGAGCCAGCCCGGATACAGCTCCATGTTCACCAGCGGCCCCTGGGGAGCGAAAGCTCTTTGAGCCTTGAACGCATCATAGGCGTATTCCACCGGCACCCAGCTCCCAAAGTCAATGGTCGGGTATACGCGGGGGATGAAACCGCACTGCAACAATCTTTTCTGTCCTCCGTCAGTTGTGATCAGAAGAATATCTTCACCCAAGTGCTGTCGAAAAAGGTCCCGCAAGTACACCTTGTAGGCCATATCGCAAGTATTGAAGCTTCCGTACTCGTTTTCCACCTGCACCATTACGATGGGACCGCCTTTTTCGTAGAGAAATGGTCGAACCTTGGGTAGGAGGACGCGGAAGTAGCGCGCGATGGCAGAAGTGTAGCGACTGTCAGAGCTGCGAGGCTGGAGATCCTTGTGTTTGAGCAGCCACCACGGTAATCCACCCCAGTCCCATTCCGCACAAATGTACGGACCAGCTCTCAAGATGACCAAAAGACCGAGATCGTGGGCGATTTCGAGAAATCGAGTAATGTTTGCATCTCCCCCGAACTGATACTGACCTTCCCATGGTTCGTGCAAGTTCCACGGCACATAGGTGGAGATCACATTGAGGCCCGTCGCTTTCATTTTCAGTAGCCGATCATGCCAGTAGGCGTGAGGTATTCGAAAGTAGTGGATGGAGCCGGCGATGAATCGAAACGCCTGACCGTCTTTGCTGAACTGATTATGCTCATAATCGATGCCGAATGAACGATGACTGAGCGGAAACTGGGCAGACGTATTCGCAGTAGTCAGAACAGTGAAGTGGTAGAAGCCGAATAGGCTGAGACAAAGGACGGCGAGGAAAGAGCAGTTCATGGCAAGAGCAGCAGTGGGGAAAAGAACGTTGTTAGTACTGGAACTTCAATAGCCGCGGTGCAACATGAAGCCACCACCAGGGAGGATGGCGGGAGGCGCGACTTTTGACACAATTGAGATAGAATTCTGACCCACGACAGAGATCAAAACATTTTCCTTCCCCGCGCAGAGTCACTCTTTCTTCTGTTGTAAGGGCTCTCCGTCCGTCCCGACTTTGACCGATTGACGAAGGTGTTGAAGAGCAAAGAAATTTGCGAAGCAGCAGCAGCACCAGTCGTTATGTGGTTAGGGATGAGTGGCGCTCGTCGTTTTTCTTAGCGCCGCGGCAGCCGATGATGATCAAAGAAAAGCATAGTAACCTGTGCTGCTGAGAGGTGGCCGCCTTTTGCGCGGGTCGGCTGACTTGGGCCGATGATGAATGCCGAACTTCTGTTTGAAGAGAATAACTTTTTTTGGATCGCGAGATACTGGGCGCTTCTATCGACGTCCGCTGACACAGAAGCAGTCTGCTGCTGCTGCCGCTGTTGCTGTTTCTTCGCCCTGGGGAAACCGGATTCAGCACCACCCGAGAGTCACAAGTCACAAGATTCCAACCAGAGGGCAAACGACAACGACGACGAAGAAGAAGAAGAAGAGAACAACTTTACTTCGCGCACACGTCTCTGTAGACTGGGTTTTATCAGAATACTGGCGAAGATGATCGCTTCTTCAGCGCGAAGAAGCAATAATGATGCTCCTCCGTCAACAAGAGCTACTCTGAGGGGTTGGGGGTGGGGGTTGTTTTGGTTGGGTTGTTGTTGTTGTTGTTGTTTTTTTGTGTTTTGGTTTTTGTTTTGGTTTTTTGTTTTTTTTTTTTTTTGTTTGTTTTTGTTTTTTTTTTTGTTGTTTGTTGTTTTTTTTTGTTTTGTTTTTTTGGGGGTGTTTTTTGTTTTGTTTGTTTTGGTGGTTTTTTTGTTGGTGTTGTTGTTTTTTTGTTGTTGTTTTTGTT
This sequence comes from Epsilonema sp. ZAB3_2, assembly GCA_030247985.1. Lineage (NCBI taxonomy): Eukaryota > Metazoa > Nematoda > Chromadorea > Desmodorida > Epsilonematidae > Epsilonema > Epsilonema sp. ZAB3_2. Next base: position 4,988 of record JASAMW010002373.1, on the reverse strand, counting down.
TGGGTTTTTTTTGTTTTGTTTGGTTTTTTTGTTTTTTGTTTTTTTTATTTTGTTTTATGTTTGGTGTTTTGTTTGGTGGGGGGGGGGTTTGGGTTTTTTTGTGTTGGGTGGGTTGGTGGGGTTGTGGGGGTGTTGGGGGGTGGTTGGGGGGGTGGGGGTTGTGGTTTGTTTTGGGTTGTTGGGTGTGGTTGTTTTTGTGTTTGGGTTTTGTTTGGTTTGATATGTGGGGTGTGGGATGTTTTTGTGTTGTTGTAGTTTGTGTTTGGTTTTTGTGTTGTGTATTTTTGTTTTTGTGTTGTTTGTGTATATTGTTTGGGGGTGTTATGTTTTTTTTGTTTATGTGTGTTTTGTTATTTGGTTGTTTTTATTTTGTATATGGTATATGGTTTTTTGATGTTTTTTGTTTTTTTTTTTTGGTTGGTTGGATATTGTGGTGATATTATATATTGGGGATATTATGGGTTTTATGTTGGGGTTGGTTTGTGTGTGTTTTTTTTGGAGTGGTTGGGATGTGTGTGGTGTTTTATGGTTTTTTTGTTTTTGGGGGATTGGTATGTGTGTGTTGAATGTTTTTTGGTGTTGGAGATGGTGTGGTTGAGATATTATATTGGATGTTTTTTGTTTTTTTGGTATGTGTTTTTGTATGTGTGGTATGGGGGGTTGGTTTGAATGGTAGGTGTTGTGATGTTGTGGTATATTGTATTTAGTTTTTGTTTTTTTTGTGTATGTGTATATTGATATGTGTTGGTATTGGGTGTGTGATTTTTGATAGATTTGGATGTGTGGTATGTTGTGGGTTGGTATTTTTTGGTTTTTGTGTGTTTTTTTATGTGTGGTGGTGTGGTGGGGATGGATAGATTTTTGGGTGTGGTATGATTTGTATTTGTTTTTTGTTTTTTTTGTGATTATGTATATGATATGTGTGGTATTGGGGTGTAGATTGTTTTTTTTAATAGATAGATTTATAGGTTTGGTATGTGTGTTTTTTTGGAGATAGTTTTTATTTTGTTATATGTGTTGGTTTTTTATGTGTGGATGTGTGTGGGTGATGTTTTTGGGGTGTGGTTGTATATGTATATGTGGTTGTGGGGGTTGTGTTGTGGTTTGTTTGTAGTGTTTGGTTTGAGGGGTTTTAATTAAATTGTTGGGTGGTGAGATTATTTTTGGTTCTGTGATTGGTGGGAGGGTTGGTTGGTTTGTTTTTTATGTTTGGGTGTGAGGTTGGTGAGGTTGTTTTTTTTTGTTTTTGGTGTTGGTTTTGGTTTGGAGGTGTTTTGTTGGTGTTTTGGTTTTTCGGTGGTGGGGGTTGGGTGTTTTTTGTTGTTTGTTTGTTTGGTTGTGTGTTGGTGGGAGTTTGGTGTGTGTTTTTTTGTTTCTTTGTGTGTCTTGTTTTTTTAGGGCGACGGTGGGGGAAGAAAAAAAAGAGCTTTCACAAAATTAGGTTCATCAAAGGCGCCTCTTAACTCGCATATATAAAAGAAGATTGGGTTAAAGCTAACAATTTGGAATGAATAAAGTCTCAATAGGCCATTCAGCAAGGCTCAAGGTCGACAACAAGGCTATGTAGTGTGGTAAGTGTTGCACGTACGTACGTGCATACCAACATTCATATGCAAACTACGGTATTACCAAATTACAAAGAGCGGCCTACAGTACATGAAAATTTCGCATAGGTGAGTCATGTACCGTACCTGCTGTAGCAAATTAAGTGCTACCTATGTGGTTGGTGAGCTTACTCTGTTCCAAAGAGTCCCCCGGTCTGCTGCAAGTATTCGTCCGCCGAGGTTTTTGGTGAATACATGGGAGTAGTCGAATTGTACTGCTGATGAGTGACCGTGGGCGCTCCACCAGCAGAAGCGAAAGGTTTCGCTGTCACGTTGTGACCCGACATGTATGCTTCCTGTAAAAGAGCAAAAGATGATAATGAAAAGAATACGTAGGAAGTCGTTGACATCCAGCTACTAGGCAGCTAGACGTACATACGTATGAATGAGACCAAGCAGCGAGAGCGTAAAACCAAGGAGTTGTATTTACAGGAGAACCTGCTATGAAGAAAACTCCGTAAGCGAAGTTGCTGTCAAATTATGCTGCAATTAGCCGAGCGACAGCGAAGCAGGGCAAAGTCGTGGGTCGGGGGCTCCATACAAACAAATACTCGAAATCGATCAAAGATTTGGGGACAAAAAAAATTTTCCGAAAATGACGTCATTTCCCAGAGATCCAGACCGTTTTCAGCCAAAGAGGCCAAAAAAGCGCAAATCCAGCACCTTCAGGGGCCTATATCTCGACAATGACGTTGTGGCAGAAAGTTGCCGCCATAGTGAAACCTACCCGGAAGGATCCCCTCTTTCACCCCATACCACTGACAGACCACTAATTAAGGCCTAACACGTTTATTGAACCATATCTTTTCTTTATCAAAAAATTCACCAACCTTAAATTTACTTTTCCTTTGATATCAGACCATCATTAGATGCGCCTGATCAAGCTGATTCCGAATATGCCACTGGTGTCTGCAAAATTTGCATAATTTAAGGAGTTATGGCCCTCCAAAGTGCCCCTACTTTTCAAAAATCGCGATTTTTAGCGTTTCTAAATTCATTAGGGGTTAAATTTTTAAACAATTTTTTCTGACCTAGTTTTATGCGTAGAATCCGAATTTGAACTTGATTTTTCCATTTTCCCACATTTAAGGCCTCATTTTCACGATTCGAAGTCTGAAAAAATAGAAAATGGCATAAATGAGGCCTTAAATGTGGGAAAATGGAAAAATCAAGTTCAAATTCGGATTCTACACATAAAACTAGGTCAGAAAAAATTGTTTAAAAATTTAACCCCTTATGAATTTAGAAACGCTAAAAATCGCGATTTTTGAAAAGTAGGGGCACTTTGGAGGGCCATAACTCCTTAAATTATGCAAATTTTGCAGACACCAGTGGCATATTCGGAATAAACTTGATCAGGCGCATCTAATGGTGGTCTGATATCAAAGGAAAAATAAATTTAAGGTTGGTGAATTTATTGATAAAGAAAAGATATGGTTCAATAAACGTGTTAGGCCTTAACTAGTGGTCTGTCAGTGGTATGGGGTGAAAGAGGGGATCCTTCCGGGTAGGTTTCACTATGGCGGCAACTTTCTGCCACAATGTCATTGTCGAGATATAGGCCCCTGAAGGTGCTGGATTTGCGCTTTTTTGGCCTCTTTGGCTGAAAACGGCCTGGATCTCTGGGAAATGACGTCATTTTTCTGAAAAATTTTTTTGTCCCGAAAATTTTTGATCGGTTACGAGTATTTGTTTGTATGGGACCCCCGACCCACGACTTTGCCCTGCTTCGCTGTCGCTCGGCTAATTGCAGCATAATTTGACAGCAACTTCGCTTACGGGGTTTTCTTCATAGCAGGTTCTCCTGTAAATACAACTCCTTGGTAAAACTCAGTATTTGTACATACATATTCCATTCTTCTCTGGTATCAGCAACCACTTTTCAAAAGAGAGATGGGTCACGCCGTCACGCGTATAAGAAACTTTGCAGAATGCCGCAAAATTCAGCAACAAAAGCCAAAAGGAGCTGCAGTATTCTGCAGCGGTGGGAGGCGCGTTATTGGTGGAGGTGAGGAGAAGGAGAGACGAAGATCTACGAGGAGTAGAACAAACACCAGTGTAGGTGCGTTGGCGTTGGCTTGAACTTATGAAACTCGTAAAATTACGCTGCTTAGCTTATCTATAGCTTGGATAGTGCACAAAAGCAGCTTTTCGTCCGCTCAAAAATGCAAGCGATACAGCAGAAGATAAGCTCGAAGAGAGCAGACATCACTCACTGCTGATGATATTTTTACTGCCAACGGAAGCAGTCGACGAGGCGAAAGGCTATACGCTGACATAACGGCTCTTATACCATTGGCAAAGTACATACTTAGTGCATAGGTATGTACATATTTGTTTTCACGATACAGAGGTCACTTCTTCTATTTCCAAAAGTTGACACATCGCCCCCTCACGCCACCACAAGCATGGTACGTAGGTACTACGTACATGTACGTACGTACATAGTAGTTTTTTCTCTGCATGGCTATTAGCTCACCTGTTTCTTATGCTCCAATGACACTTTGACTTGTGGTGGTTGTGAAGTTGGCATGGGAGGCGGGGCTGATGCCTCGACCGGAGTTGTGATCGCAGGCTTCCAAATGTTAGCACCACCGGAAGAAGTAGCTACCCTGAAGCAAAGGCACACAATGCGTATGTACTAATCTCATCACATACTGTACGTAGATGATGGCATCTGCTGGGCAGAGCGCGTCGACAGCATATTACATACCATGGCCGCGGCTTGGCGACTTGGCCAGGGAAGGGAGTGACAGTTTTTAGCATTTTGCTGACACTGTTTCAAATCACTCGCGGACAGTAATAATTATTGTTTTGGCAGTTGACACAACGAAAACAGCAAAATACTGAGGCGCGCCAGTAATACCGATGGTGCACGAACACGAAGAAGTTACAAAACAGGCAATGCTGCGTGTGAGAATACATTTAAAATGCAAATGAGTGTGATTTGACGCTGCTGCATATGTACGTGAGTGACAATACTATACGAAATACGACCACAGGAATGAGGTGACAGTGCATTACGCAACGGGGTGCATGCGCGCGACCTCGACCACTGGTCAGTATGTGCCAGTCTCTCTCTCTCCTCCATGACGCAAACACTCACGAACGGTCTGGTTAAACCTTCCCATCTCGAAATCGCGTGAGGCCCAAAAGTTATATGGCCGACCAGTCGCCGAGCTTCTGGACTGTACGCACAGTTACGCTCGTACTGTATGTACGCTCCGTAGGAGGTACGTACCTATATAGGATAGAAATATGGAACGGCGGTCACCGCAAGAGAAACAGAATAACGACCCCATTTTCCTCCGTATTCAGACTCCATAAAATTATCATCCATCCTTTTCAAGATTTTATTTGGCAAGTGCGCTGCCGCCTACCAAC
>JASAMW010002371.1:0-18683 GCA_030247985.1 Epsilonema sp. ZAB3_2 | reverse complement strand
GTGAAGACAGAATACAGCGCTGACGGGTGAGTTGCAAGAGAATCCGTCCGGCGTAGAGAAGCCTATGACTGCTCCTCAAAGTTGCGAAGCCAAAGGGGCCACACTTGTCTGGTCTAGTGGCCATACCTTCATCTGCGTCGACTCACACTCGTCACGGGTATATTCGTCTTCTAAGCTCTACACCTGTCTCATTCGCGATGTGAAGCCACGTCACGTTTGTCCCAAGTAGGCGCATGTTGCTCGCGCATGACGCATGTTGCCACTGAGTCACGGCCGCGGCCTATCTTTTCTGCAAGAGCTGCGGCCGCGTCCCAACGTCTCTGCATGATCTTGCTAGTGTACTACGTATACCGGATGCATATGTGCACGGATGCATGCGCAGGAATGGAATCGAACTCGGGCCCTTCGTTTTTCTAAAACGAACGTCTTTTGCCACTGAGCCACGGCCACGGCTCTACACGAAAAATATAACTCAGTGTGAGTTTATTCACCACGTGTGTAGCCCACTACTGGGGGGTCTACCCTACCCAGCTAATAAGGCCAGATGTCGTGAGGATAGGGAAAAGCTAGGGGCGCCCTGGTTGTATGCGTGGGTGCAATAAATGCCTTTTCTCTGTGTAGAGCGAGACGAAGCGGAAAAGCAGAAGGGGATTGATGCGCAGACGAAGCGGGCGGTGAAACCAGCTACCAAGGATTCGACAAGGGGGCGGTGGCTTTGCCATCAACCTCTGGTATAGGTCGAGAAGGGAAATTTGCTGAATGTGCCAGGGAATCGAACCCCTGGACCTCGCGTTCCAGGCCAGCGCCTAACCACTTGACTACACACCCGGATGACCTCAGTCACACAACTTCCCCTTTTGATCATGAGACAGCGAGCCGGTTTTCCTAGGAGAGGGCGCCTATTTGGCACCTCTCAATCAACCAGGACAGATGAGATCTATGTACCAGTGACTTTTTAAACTTTTGTTTTTTTCAGCTTTCAAACCGTTTCCCGGAAGTCCTGCGATCTTGGATGATGCTGGCAGCACATCTGTTCTGGTGAGTCACCCAGTATGATTGTCAGGAGGAATATAAACATTAGGCAAGTACTGTTCAGCTTCGTGTTACCGTGGGGCCAAGATGGCCACTGCATGGAACGGAACACGAATCTAGTGCTGGGAATGTAGCGTAGTCTCTCTCCTCTCCTTTATGTAATCGTGGGACTTCTGATGTTCGCAGAACAACGGTATGGTCAGCTCTCTTGGTGAGACGGAGGAGGCGATGGATGAAGACGAACTACCAGAGGACGAGCCGGATGAAAGAACTGCCCAGGCTGTCAATCTCCTGCTCATCGGCGTAGCTAAGATGAACGAAGCCACGGACTTGATGACGGAGCGGATCCAAGAAGACGACGAAAGAACCAGAGGGGAATTGGAAGCTGCGCAAGAAGTACAGTATTTGGATTTGCATTCATGAGGAACTTTAGCCTACTTTCTGTCAGATTTGGGCCTATTTATTTTTTGAGCGATGCGCTGAAAATTTCTTGGAGGTCGCGAGCTAACCCCTACGTACTGTACTCCACATTTTTCCAGTGCATTGGTTTTCATTGGAACGGGGGAAGGAAACATATCATGCGCTGGAAAAGATGAAATAGAGAAAGGGTTCAGCTCGTGACCAGCCATTATTGCTAGAACACCAATTCCGTGCCGCTTCTTTTGGTTTTGATTATTGCTTTTGTTTTTAGAAGGAAAGAGCGGACGGTGAGAAATGGGTCACGGACAGGGTGGAAGAGTTGAAGCGGACAAATGGAGGACCAGGGCAAGGTATCAGTCACTAGGTGACATAGACAAGCCGATTTACTCGACCCGAGCAAGTCGGTCTTTCGTGTTGAACGTGGTATCAGACGAGTGTACATACGTTCAGACTTGGAACTAAAATTCGAAACTGAGCGGTCTTTGGTGGGTGTCCGTACTCCGTAAACGGCAGTAATTCCAAGCGCTCGTCCGTATTTTCCCCGTGTCCCTATGGCATCGAAACCTTCGTATATTGGTGTTTGCAGTCGTCGTAGACTCATCGGCTATGTACCGTACCAAGGGTCCATACCGTACTCATCGGCTCTTTCATCCATAACGTTTCAACACGAAAGATCAAAATGCTCGGTCCGAGTAAGTTGGCCTGTCTGATCGTCTACTGGTCGTTGCACATGAGCGCCATAGTATTGTCTTGTCACTAAAAGTTGGTAGGGACTCAAGTCGTGTTGCGTAAAATAGATTCAAAAATGTGTCTCCGTGTATAGTGTACTCCTATTGTGCAAAAGTACGTGCGAACTACGCAGGGCGACTTGAATCCCATAGCGAACACTCTGACCAGACAATAGTGCGTAGTACAGTAGTATGGTTCATAGTCTACTGGAAAACAGTTTGCAATTACTTTACGGAATGGGGTATCGTGGGATAAATCAGGTCATGAAGCAATACATTGCTGACACTAAGTAGACAAAGTATTAAAGGTTATTTTGTGGCTGGCTTCAAGCTTTGGTGAGTTGTTTATTTCCTTTCGGTGAACTGAAGAGTTTGATGTTTCACCTTATTTGCTGATATATAAGCGAATGCGAGCGTACACAGAACTGGGGCCGCGGCCCCACGTACATCCCTGGCTGTTCTGATGTGATATATTCAGAATTGTATCCCATGTGGGCAATTGTAATATATGGAACGGACCGAAATCGCTGTGTTACCACGACAAAGGTCATCTGTGATGGCATTGTCTCTCAGCGGTGACCCTTGCCCTGTTCCCTTTTTTCAATCAACTTTTCAGTCAAGGATTAGGCCAGCATGGCTAGCTTTATTGCAAAGCATGCCCAGTGTTGGACACCGCATGTTACAATTCAAACTATAGTAAACGTATTGTGCTGATTTTTCCAGAGCATCACGCAGAAAGCCCTGGCCGGGATCACAGCGCAGGCCAAGACTGAACATCGACAGGTGCTGCGTGAAAAAGCCATGAAGAAGGGTAGCAAGCAAGGCGGCTATTGGGCGAATGTGACACCTGCCAATGTGCTGGCGGTTCTCACCAACACCCGCAACATGACTGCAACGTTGTCGTGTTCTCACCGTGACTGCAGAACCACACACAGTTGATCGTGGACAACACAACTCCGTAGTGGACAGACCATGATGATGATGATGATGATGATGATGATGATGATGATGATGACCATAAAATTGTGCAGCTGTTTAGGTTTTGCGCGCAATCCGAGATGCCTTGTATGAAAGAACGCAGCCACATGATGACGCGGCAGCGGTGCCATTTCTGCAGAAGATTCTGGAAGCAATTCAGCGAGAGGTCCTGCACAGCTTCTTGCTTGCATTTTTTTTGGAAGGCCGCTGTATGCCTCCGGCTCGTGGTACAGACGTCCATACTGCACGCAGCACGCAAGCAGCACAAGACCTTCGTAAACTGGCAAAATCTGGGTGGATTTTAACCGCCAGCGCAAGGTTTTGGCGACCGCTGTTTCTAAATTCATCCTTGATAGAGATGTTTTGTTAGCTTACGTGCCGCGTTGGCGGGAAGACTATGCCTGTGATGGCTCATTCACATTGGAGAGATGCGCCGGGCATGCGCTCAGCGTGTCCCAGGCTCAGCGTAATGCAAAAGCATAAACCATGGCCACACTCGGCATCCGCCGGGCGTTCCTTCCCGATGTTGATGGGCCATCACATTTTGTTTGTCTTGATGTGATGAGCAACCAGTAGGTAGTATATGGTGAGGGTGTCTGAAGCTAGCGGGTGACGGATGGCAAGTGGCCCTGCGTATGCGGCTACATATAGGAGGAACCTTGTAGTTGAAGGTGCGGGTTCGAGCCCCGTTGCCCCAATGGACACTTTCCTTCCCCTAGGCGTTGGGGCTTCTGTTCACCTCGCGACTATATGCTACTGGGCGGCGCCTGCTCACGCGTGGCGTTAGAGCGCTCGGTGTCAGTCAGCAAACATACGGTTGACAGGGGCGTGGCTATGGTATGGTTAATGGTTCTTTTTCGTGTTTTCAGGAAAGCGCACGAGGCTCGGGTTCGTCAAGGGAGGACGCCTCCACTATCGGCGCGCAAATGGAGACAGTGGAGAAGACAGTTCCCGCTGCGGTGTCATATGAATCTGCTCAGAACTTGGCAAAGCTGATACCAACTTCAGACGCAGGTATTTAATAGGGTATTATGGGGTAAACCCGGCCCTGGGAAAATCCGACCATAAAAGCTCTTTTGAAAGTGCGGCTTCAACAAACAATGAACCAAACTGTAGGTCATTTGAAAGAGGATAGTTCAGGGAATCGATTGATATAATATTTGTCCCAATCGGTCCATTGGATGCTGAGTTACGCAGTCCTCAAGCTTAGGTAGCCGGATTTTCCCATGGCCGGGTTTCACAGTTACGTACGGTAGTACCAAGAATAATATAAGCTAACTAGAATGAAACACTTCACGCTAAAAAAGATTGAACCTTGCCGCATTTTGACTTGATACAATCATCGATGATTACAATAGTCTATGTTTACAATTATCGAACATTGATTAGAATAGTCGATGATTACAATCAACGATCGTTCATTGTAATCATCGATGATTGCAATCAACGAAAGTTGAAAACAATCAATCCCTCTATTCTAATCAACGTTCGATGATTGTAATGATCGATCATTACAATCAATTTTTAGCGTGAAATGTTTCATTCTTGTTAGCTTATATTATTCTTGGTAGTACTAAAATCAATTTTCTTAGCTGAGCTAGCCACACATGCTTTGGCGGAGTATTGCTGTCAGCAGGGAGTTGTTTGGCTGGACGGGAATTTTTCTGTTCATGGGGGTTGGGCTCTTCGATTTTTGATCTGATCAGCCGTCACCAATGATAATCAATTTTCCGCCAATCCAGAGGGTGCTGCCAGCGCGCAGCAGCTCCCTGATTATAGTCTGGCCAATAGCAGTTGGCACCTGGACTCAAGGCGAGTTGTGTAGTTTGCATGTACTTCTGCTAAATAGGAGTACACGAAGCGTGGACAGAAATCCGCATTTGTAAATCTATTTTACGCAATGCGCCTTGAGGTCAGGTGCCAACTGCTATTGGCCAGACTATAGTAGTTTCCACATGTCAGTGCGCAATGCACTCATTGGCTGTCGAGCGACGTGCGCCACCTCGCGGGGATCACATGAAACATTTTTATTTCAAAGCGAACAATTGCTTGTTCATGCTGCGAAGCTGCAACCGGTTACTGGTTATCCAAAATATGACTTGGGCCAATATTTATTGTCCAAAATGTTCCTTGTTGCCCGGGGCTTGTTTTCTGAAGGGGCGTGGACTTGTTTTCTTCTCCTGACTTTGGCAATTTTGCGGCTTGTTTGAGTGCAGTATACATAGGTTTTCTATACACCGCACGTGGATACAGAATCTGAGCTGAGCCAGCTGAGCTGAACAAGATACTGTAGTTTACGGTCGCTTTTGCCAGGATGTACAGTATTCGCCTTGCCCCATAAGAGGAGGTGCCGTAAGGCCAATAGCAGTACATATACATACATACGTACCTACTGCATGTATGCAACGTAGCAAACTGTCAATAGGGGCCTATGCGTAGCGTAACAGTAATTCCTCTCTGTGCGTGCAGCAAAAACAAGCCAGCAACCGCAATCCCCTGCCACTTTTGATCGCCCGCTTTTTCAAGGGGTGGTGGAGGTGATGGGCAATTTATTGGCCAGATGCTCGTTTTGACATGACTTGCTTTGAAAAATCATTCGATTACTCTACTATGGGGAAAATCCGGACAAGTTTTAGCAGATATGCTCCTTGTTTGGTTGTACTGACTTGACTTGCTTTGACTTTCCCTCTTTTTGATGAGTTTTTTATTTTTTCCTCATTTTTGCACATTCGATTTAGTTTTGCTATGTCTTTGCACAAAATATTGACTTGAATGGGATATGAAAATTGGTAGCTGTTGGATGGTAATTGTACTCTACTGTATGTTGTGGTACTAGAATGCAATGCAGTGCAGTGTCAGCATCGACCACCCCAATTCCCTTACTGCATATGGTGGATACCCAATTTTCAGAATCTCCTTCCTTTCGTCGGCCACTGAATGACAATATGAAAACTCCGGAGCGAAGAACTGCACCAAGAGTAGCTGGAAAGAAAGGCAGTGGCAAGGGTTAAAAGAACTGAAAAAACTGACAGTGCACGTGGTGTACAGGGGCGAAGTTTTGATGAGAGTTGAAGGAGCATCTTCATCTTGCAGTGCTGGTGGTGGCAGTGGTGGTGCAGGTGGTTCTGGAGGTGGGAGGAAGCCACCTGGAGATTTTATACCAGATGGGTCTTTTTTACAAGACGCAGAAGAAGAAGAAGAAGAAGAAGAAGAAGAAGAAGAAGAAGAAGAAGAAGAAGAGAATGTGCCATTTCGTCCGATAACAAGGTCTGTCAGCAAGCTGATGACTATTGTCGGAGATGATCCATTTGCGTTGGGAGAAATGAAAACAAGAGCTAAAGCAAAGCAGAAGACGAAGAGTGTCAAGCCCCGTGGGAAGAAGGCCAGGGATCTGCGTGGTCTACACACAGTGAGGTTGGCGCACGGATTTCGTTTTGAACCAGAGGATCCAGATGCTCATTGAGAGGTGCCACTCGAAGTCCCAAGAAGAAGCCTAGAAGGGTCTTTGTGTGGAGAAGTCTTTGAAGAAGTTCAAGAATGCACTAAGGAGTAGGACTGAGATCCTCATAGCAAATGATCCAAGGGTGATCAAATCCACAAGGCGGGATTCATGCCAGCATCACATCTTCTGCAGTGATCTCTACAGTGAAATCATTGGAACACCGATGCTGTCTGTTCCTTATGATGTACGAAAGCTGATGATGATTGTTGGGGGGTTGGAGAATGAGAGTGGATCTTGGGTGCGCCTTCGCGTGTGGGACAACCTTCTGGTTCCTGCCACATATGCTGATGAAGCTTGTCTCAAATGAAGGTGCTGGGGGAAATTACGAACACTATCCACCCAGGAGCCTGACGAGCCCTATCAGATGGTACTGCTATGAACGCATTGTGAAGGAGTTTGTGGGGCAGGGGTTGTTTGTTGTGCACGACTCATTCACAAAGTATGATGCCAATCTTCTTGCTCGCCCTTGCCTTTCGCCTCATCGCTTCGAAGTTGCGTGATGCAGGTATGATTGAGGAGAATATTTTTGAGAATGGTAAAAGCGTAAAAGCAAATGCAAGGGAGGGAACTGCCACTGCGGATTCTGATACAGTGCTGCTTGGTTATCTGTAGGAACTGACTTTTATGGCTGTGACAGCTGCTACTGCTACACATTTTCCTTCAACCATGCCGAAGCTCCATTCAACATTCTTCCTTCATTGATTTCAGAGGTTAGGGTGAGCTGTGAAACTTTTATTGGCAGATGCTCAACATACTGTAGAGAATACATGCATGTGAACCTACATGCATGCATGCAGTTCATGCTGAATCAGTCCAACCCCTTGTCTTGTTGCCATTTTCTGCAAACAAAACTTTGCCTGCATCTGCATTTCAGGCTTTGCAGCTCGCATATGTGATGTGCTTTCAATGTCTGCCTGGTGGAGGAAGCTTGAATGATCAGCTGCAGTGTTTCAATGACATGCTAGCTGAGTCACTGAAGCGGTTGCACAGCCTGCTGCACACTAAGAGCAATCAGCTGGCCTATCCTTCTGCGAACACATCCAAGTCAGCGAGGCATCGGTTTCTGTGTAACTCTGCGCAGTTGTTCGAGCAAAGGATGGATGATACTGTGGATGAACATAATAACTTTGTGAACCTGTTCTATCCGCCAGAGTTTGACTCTTGGGAACCCAAGGTATATTTATATTTAGCACTGTCCAAAACAAGGAAGCCAAAAACAAAGCACAAGCCAGACTAAATTTGGCCGTTTTGTAACTGTGCTGAATGACTGTTTTGAACTGATGGTCAATGCCAATTAAAGGGTGGATGTGGCAAAGATTTCCCCAGAATCTGGGGTCAAACATCTGTCTGAAAATTCCCTGTCTGAGCAAGAATAATATAAGCTAACAAGAATGAAACACTTCAGGCAAAAACACGGTCCAACCCTGCCGCATTTTGACTCGAATACAATAGTCGAACATTGATTAGAATAGTCGATGATTACAATGAATGATCATTGATTGTAATCATCGATGATTAAATCAACGAAAGTGGAAAACAATCAATCCCTCTATTCCAATCAAGGTTTTGTCTTTTGCGAAATCCTATAAAACAATGTACTTTCGTGCATTAGAATCAATGTTCCTTTATTACAATAGCTTTTCGTGCAAAAGAATACACTTTCATGCATTAGAATACGGGTTCCATGAAATAAATAAAGCATGCATTGTAATGCACTTTCAATGATTACAATAGTCGATGATTCATCGAATGTTGATTAGAATGAGGGATTGATTCTAATGCTGGATCGTTGTTTGTAATACTCGATGATTACAATCAACGATCGTTCATTGTAATCATCGACTATTGACTATTGTAATCATCGACTATTCTAATCGAGTCAAAATGTGGCAGGGTTGGACCGTGTTTTTTGCATGAAGTGTTTCATTCTTATTAGCTTATATTATTCTTGGTCTGAGTATGTTGAAAAAGACTTATGTTTGAAAAAAATAATCTGAAAATATCCCCATTTACAGTATTTTATGTACACTTATTGGCCTCAGATGCTATTGCCATACGTATGCAGTAGTAACAACTTCATTAGTTGACCGAAGAATAAATCTACAATTGTATCTTTGCCTTCACTATGGGGAAATCTTTGCCACATGTGCCCTTTAATTTCACAATTTGTAGATTGAATAGCTTTTGTGAGCTTTTTGGTCTTTGTTTTAGACTGGAGAAGCTCTAGACATGCTGCTTACGGATGGTGGAGATGGTATGTTGAGTGTATTTGGCAATGCTTTTCAACAGTTGTGTGTAATCTTTTTTGAATACGTTTTTGTTAGAATTGTTTGAAAATAGAATGCATTCGAATATTTTATGGTTTACAGTAGTAACCTGCCTGTGTGTATATGCATGTGTAGTCAGCTGATCAGTTCAAACGAAGGCCTTTTGCTGCTGTTGAGGTAAAAGCTCGAATGAGCCATTGGTCAATGCTGTAGCTGCACAAATAAGTGAACTTCAGCATCACAGACACACATGCATACAGACACTGCGCCTATTCGTAAAGTAGATATCAAAATATTTCAATTATAGAAACCATTCATTGGGTTGCCCAACTGTTTGGTTTCATAATATCCAAATGTTTGGAAAATCAATTTTCCATGCTAGCTGAGAGCCAATGGGGGGGGGTTTTTTTTTTTTTTTCACATTTTTTTTGGTTTTTTTTTTTTAATGAGGCCCCCGACCAGGTCTGCCCCTATCTCTACTTTACGTCATCTACGGGGCCCCCGATTGGGACCAAAATGGCCGTAGCATGAAACACGAAGCCAATACGAGCTGGCATAGTCAAGCTTCCCACTCCCATAAGCCTTGCAACTCCTACTAAAGTAAGATCAGATTGTGTTCTTGGGCACCTGCAGTGTAGTGGATAAAAGGTAATGAACAAAGATTTACTTTCCACAAGTACATGCAATGGCTTTGACAAGGAAATACAAGCAGACTTCAAAAATCGATCCTCATCTTCCATAAAACACAAAAAATTGATGCAACAGAGCTTACCATCCTCCTCCTCGTATCTGTCGGACTCTGTAGACAGCTCCTCACCGCTTTCAACTTCATCGTGTTCATTTCCAGAGCTTTCCACCACAGAATCATCATCCAGTTCGAGATCACCTACAATCTCTTCCGCTGCTTGCTGGAAATTCCGCAGCACATTCCCTGTAGGCAGAAGCAACACACAATTAGTATCCATTTACAATTTGTTTTGTGCAAAAAATTCTGGGGTCATCAAAATCAACTTCAGACTAACACAGCTTTCCAATCTTCAGTGCAATTTTGCTGGGTCACTGATTAAAATTACACTGAAAATCAGTGTAAAAATGGGGTCACCCAGAAATCTTTAGCACAAGCAGTGAATAGGCAGGTATAAAAAAAGGCACGACTGAATAGCCACCTGTGCATTGCTCTCAGCTAGCATGGAAAATTGATTTTCCAAACATTTGGATATTATGAAACCAAACAGTTGGGCAACCCAATGAATGGTTTCTATAATTGAAATATTTTGATATCTACTTTACGAATAGGCGCAGTGTCTGTATGCATGTGTGTCTGTGATGCTGAAGTTCACTTATTTGTGCAGCTACAGCATTGACCAATGGCTCATTCGAGCTTTTGACCTCAACAGCAGCAAAAGGCCTTCGTTTGAACTGATCAGCTGACTGACACATGCATATACACACAGGCAGGTTACTACTGTAAACCATAAAATATTCGAATGCATTCTATTTTCAAACAATTCTAACAAAAACGTATTCAAAAAAGATTACACACAACTGTTGAAAAGCATTGCCAAATACACTCAACATACCATCTCCACCATCCGTAAGCAGCATGTCTAGAGCTTCTCCAGTCTAAAACAAAGACCAAAAAGCTCACAAAAGCTATTCAATCTACAAATTGTGAAATTAAAGGGCACATGTGGCAAAGATTTCCCCATAGTGAAGGCAAAGATACAATTGTAGATTTATTCTTCGGTCAACTAATGAAGTTGTTACGTACTGCATACGTATGGCAATAGCATCTGAGGCCAATAGTGTACATAAACTACTGTAAATGGGGATATTTTCAGATGATTTTTTTCAAACAGAAGGCTTTTTCAACATACTCAGACCAAGAATAATATAAGCTAATAAGAATGAAACACTTCATGCAAAAAACACGGTCCAACCCTGCCACATTTTGACTCGATTAGAATAGTCGATGATTACAATAGTCAATAGTCGATGATTACAATGAACGATCGTTGATTGTAATCATCGATGATTACAATCAACGAAACTGCATTACAATCAATCCCTCTATTCTAATCAACATTCGATGAATCATCGACTATTGTAATCATTGAAAGTGCATTACAATGCATGCTTTATTTATTTCATGGAACCCGTATTCTAATGCATGAAAGTGTATTCTTTTGCACGAAAAGCTATTGTAATAAAGGAACATTGATTCTAATGCACGAAAGTACATTGTTTTATAGGATTTCGCAAAAGACAAAACCTTGATTGGAATAGAGGGATTGATTGTTTTCAACTTTCGTTGATTGTAATCATCGATGATTACAATCAATGATCATTCATTGTAATCATCGACTATTCTAATCAATGTTCGACTATTGTATTCGAGTCAAAATGCGGCAGGGTTGGACCGTGTTTTTGCCTGAAGTGTTTCATTCTTGTTAGCTTATATTATTCTTGCTCAGACAGGGAAATTTTCAGACAGATGTCTGACCCCAGATTCTGGGGAAATCTTTGCCACATCCACCCTTTAATTGGCATTGACCATCAGTTCAAAACAGTCATTCAGCACAGTTACAAAACGGCCAAATTTAGTCTGGCTTGTGCTTTGTTTTTGGCTTCCTTGTTTTGGACAGTGCTAAATATAAATATACCTTGGGTTCCCAAGAGTCAAACTCTGGCGGATAGAACAGGTTCACAAAGTTATTATGTTCATCCACAGTATCATCCATCCTTTGCTCGAACAACTGCGCAGAGTTACACAGAAACCGATGCCTCGCTGACTTGGATGTGTTCGCAGAAGGATAGGCCAGCTGATTGCTCTTAGTGTGCAGCAGGCTGTGCAACCGCTTCAGTGACTCAGCTAGCATGTCATTGAAACACTGCAGCTGATCATTCAAGCTTCCTCCACCAGGCAGACATTGAAAGCACATCACATATGCGAGCTGCAAAGCCTGAAATGCAGATGCAGGCAAAGTTTTGTTTGCAGAAAATGGCAACAAGACAAGGGGTTGGACTGATTCAGCATGAACTGCATGCATGCATGTAGGTTCACATGCATGTATTCTCTACAGTATGTTGAGCATCTGCCAATAAAAGTTTCACAGCTCACCCTAACCTCTGAAATCAATGAAGGAAGAATGTTGAATGGAGTTTCGGCATGGTTGAAGGAAAATGTGTAGCAGTAGCAGCTGTCACAGCCATAAAAGTCAGTTCCTACAGATAACCAAGCAGCACTGTATCAGAATCCGCAGTGGCAGTTCCCTCCCTTGCATTTGCTTTTACGCTTTTACCATTCTCAAAAATATTCTCCTCAATCATACCTGCATCACGCAACTTCGAAGCGATGAGGCGAAAGGCAAGGCGAGCAAGAAGATTGGCATCATACTTTGTGAATGAGTCGTGCACAACAAACAACCCCTGCCCCACAAACTCCTTCACAATGCGTTCATAGCAGTACCATCTGATAGGGCTCGTCAGGCTCCTGGGTGGATAGTGTTCGTAATTTCCCCCAGCACCTTCATTGAGACAAGCTTCATCAGCATATGTGGCAGGAACCAGAAGGTTGTCCCACACGCGAAGGCGCACCCAAGATCCACTCTCATTCTCCAACCCCCCAACAATCATCATCAGCTTTCGTACATCATAAGGAACAGACAGCATCGGTGTTCCAATGATTTCACTGTAGAGATCACTGCAGAAGATGTGATGCTGGCATGAATCCCGCCTTGTGGATTTGATCACCCTTGGATCATTTGCTATGAGGATCTCAGTCCTACTCCTTAGTGCATTCTTGAACTTCTTCAAAGACTTCTCACACACAAAGACCCTTCTAGGCTTCTTCTTGGGACTTCGAGTGGCACCTCTCGAATGAGCATCTGGATCCTCTGGTTCAAAACGAAATCCGTGCGCCAACCTCACTGTGTGTAGACCACGCAGATCCCTGGCCTTCTTCCCACGGGGCTTGACACTCTTCGTCTTCTGCTTTGCTTTAGCTCTTGTTTTCATTTCTCCCAACGCAAATGGATCATCTCCGACAATAGTCATCAGCTTGCTGACAGACCTTGTTATCGGACGAAATGGCACATTCTCTTCTTCTTCTTCTTCTTCTTCTTCTTCTTCTTCTTCTTCTTCTTCTTCTTCTGCGTCTTGTAAAAAAGACCCATCTGGTATAAAATCTCCAGGTGGCTTCCTCCCACCTCCAGAACCACCTGCACCACCACTGCCACCACCAGCACTGCAAGATGAAGATGCTCCTTCAACTCTCATCAAAACTTCGCCCCTGTAACCACCACGTGCACTGTCAGTTTTTTCAGTTCTTTTGGAACCCTTGCCACTGCCTTTCTTTCCAGCTACTCTTGGTGCAGTTCTTCGCTCCGGAGTTTTCATATTGTCATTCAGTGGCCGACGAAAGGAAGGAGATTCTGAAAATTGGGTATCCACCATATGCAGTAAGGGAATTGGGGTGGTCGATGCTGACACTGCACTGCATTGCATTCTAGTACCACAACATACAGTAGAGTACAATTACCATCCAACAGCTACCAATTTTCATATCCCATTCAAGTCAATATTTTGTGCAAAGACATAGCAAAACTAAATCGAATGTGCAAAAATGAGGAAAAAATAAAAAACTCATCCAAAAAGAGGGAAAGTCAAAGCAAGTCAAGTCCAAGTACAACCAAACAAGGAGCATATCTGCTAAAACTTGTCCGGATTTTCCCCATAGTAGAGTAATCGAATGATTTTTCAAAGCAAGTCATGTCAAAACGAGCATCTGGCCAATAAATTGCCCATCACCTCCACCACCCCTTGAAAAAGCGGGCGATCAAAAGTGGCAGGGGATTGCGGTTGCTGGCTTGTTTTTGCTGCACGCACAGAGAGGAATTACTGTTACGCTACGCATAGGCCCCTATTGACAGTTTGCTACGTTGCATACATGCAGTAGGTACGTATGTATGTATATGTACTGCTATTGGCCTTACGGCACCTCCTCTTATGGGGCAAGGCGAATACTGTACATCCTGGCAAAAGCGACCGTAAACTACAGTATCTTGTTCAGCTCAGCTGGCTCAGCTTAGATTCTGTATCCACGTGCGGTGTATAGAAAACCTATGTATACTGCACTCAAACAAGCCGCAAAATTGCCAAAGTCAGGAGAAGAAAACAAGTCCACGCCCCTTCAGAAAACAAGCCCCGGGCAACAAGGAACATTTTGGACAATAAATATTGGCCCAAGTCATATTTTGGATAACCAGTAACCGGTTGCAGCTTCGCAGCATGAACAAGCAATTGTTCGCTTTGAAATAAAAATGTTTCATGTGATCCCCGCGAGGTGGCGCACGTCGCTCGACAGCCAATGAGTGCATTGCGCACTGACATGTGGAAACTACTATAGTCTGGCCAATAGCAGTTGGCACCTGACCTCAAGGCGCATTGCGTAAAATAGATTTACAAATGCGGATTTCTGTCCACGCTTCGTGTACTCCTATTTAGCAGAAGTACATGCAAACTACACAACTCGCCTTGAGTCCAGGTGCCAACTGCTATTGGCCAGACTATAATCAGGGAGCTGCTGCGCGCTGGCAGCACCCTCTGGATTGGCGGAAAATTGATTATCATTGGTGACGGCTGATCAGATCAAAAATCGAAGAGCCCAACCCCCATGAACAGAAAAATTCCCGTCCAGCCAAACAACTCCCTGCTGACAGCAATACTCCGCCAAAGCATGTGTGGCTAGCTCAGCTAAGAAAATTGATTTTAGTACTACCAAGAATAATATAAGCTAACAAGAATGAAACATTTCACGCTAAAAATTGATTGTAATGATCGATCATTACAATCATCGAACGTTGATTAGAATAGAGGGATTGATTGTTTTCAACTTTCGTTGATTGCAATCATCGATGATTACAATGAACGATCGTTGATTGTAATCATCGACTATTCTAATCAATGTTCGATAATTGTAAACATAGACTATTGTAATCATCGATGATTGTATCAAGTCAAAATGCGGCAAGGTTCAATCTTTTTTAGCGTGAAGTGTTTCATTCTAGTTAGCTTATATTATTCTTGGTACTACCGTACGTAACTGTGAAACCCGGCCATGGGAAAATCCGGCTACCTAAGCTTGAGGACTGCGTAACTCAGCATCCAATGGACCGATTGGGACAAATATTATATCAATCGATTCCCTGAACTATCCTCTTTCAAATGACCTACAGTTTGGTTCATTGTTTGTTGAAGCCGCACTTTCAAAAGAGCTTTTATGGTCGGATTTTCCCAGGGCCGGGTTTACCCCATAATACCCTATTAAATACCTGCGTCTGAAGTTGGTATCAGCTTTGCCAAGTTCTGAGCAGATTCATATGACACCGCAGCGGGAACTGTCTTCTCCACTGTCTCCATTTGCGCGCCGATAGTGGAGGCGTCCTCCCTTGACGAACCCGAGCCTCGTGCGCTTTCCTGAAAACACGAAAAAGAACCATTAACCATACCATAGCCACGCCCCTGTCAACCGTATGTTTGCTGACTGACACCGAGCGCTCTAACGCCACGCGTGAGCAGGCGCCGCCCAGTAGCATATAGTCGCGAGGTGAACAGAAGCCCCAACGCCTAGGGGGAAGGAAAGTGTCCATTGGGGCAACGGGGCTCGAACCCGCACCTTCAACTACAAGGTTCCTCCTATATGTAGCCGCATACGCAGGGCCACTTGCCATCCGTCACCCGCTAGCTTCAGACACCCTCACCATATACTACCTACTGGTTGCTCATCACATCAAGACAAACAAAATGTGATGGCCCATCAACATCGGAAGGAACGCCCGGCGGATGCCGAGTGTGGCCATGGTTTATGCTTTTGCATTACGCTGAGCCTGGGACACGCTGAGCGCATGCCCGGCGCATCTCTCCAATGTGAATGAGCCATCACAGGCATAGTCTTCCCGCCAACGCGGCACGTAAGCTAACAAAACATATCTATCAAGGATGAATTTAGAAACAGCGGTCGCCAAAACCTTGCGCTGGCGGTTAAAATCCACCCAGATTTTGCCAGTTTACGAAGGTCTTGTGCTGCTTGCGTGCTGCGTGCAGTATGTACGTATGTACCACTAGCAGGAGAAATACAGCGGCCTTCCAAAAAAATGCAAGCAAGAAGCTGTGCAGTACCTGTCGCTGAATTGCTTCCAGAATCTTCTGCAGAAATGGCACCGCTGCCGCGTCATCATGTGGCTGCGTTCTTTCATACAAGGCATCTCGGATTGCGCGCAAAACCTAAACAGCTGCACAATTTTATGGTCATCATCATCATCATCATCATCATCATCATCATCATCATCATGGTCTGTCCACTAGGGAGTTGTTTTGTCCACGCTCACCTGTGTGTGGTTCTGCAGTACGGTGAGAATACACGACAACGTTGCAGTCATGTTGCGGGTGTTGGTGAGAACCGCCAGCACATTGGCAGGTGTCACATTCGCCCAATAGCCGCCTTGCTTGCTACCCTTCTTCATGGCTTTTTCACGCAGCACCTGTCGATGTTCAGTCTTGGCCTGCGCTGTGATCCCGGCCAGGGCTTTCTGCGTGATGCTCTGGAAAAATCAGCACAATACGTTTACTATAGTTTGAATTGTACATGCGGTGTCCAACACTGGGCATGCTTTGCAATAAAGCTAGCCATGCTGGCCTAATCCTTGACTGAAAAGTTGATTGAAAAAAGGGAACAGGGCAAGGGTCACCGCTGAGAGACAATGCCATCACAGATGACCTTTGTCGTGGTAACACAGCGATTTCGGTCCGTTCCATATATTACAATTGCCCACATGGGATACAATTCTGAATATATCACATCAGAACAGCCAGGGATGTACGTGGGGCCGCGGCCCCAGTTCTGTGTACGCTCGCATTCGCTTATATATCAGCAAATAAGGTGAAACATCAAACTCTTCAGTTCACCGAAAGGAAATAAACAACTCACCAAAGCTTGAAGCCAGCCACAAAATAACCTTTAATACTTTGTCTACTTAGTGTCAGCAATGTATTGCTTCATGACCTGATTTATCCCACGATACCCCATTCCGTAAAGTAATTGCAAACTGTTTTCCAGTAGACTATGAACCATACTACTGTACTACGCACTATTGTCTGGTCAGAGTGTTCGCTATGGGATTCAAGTCGCCCTGCGTAGTTCGCACGTACTTTTGCACAATAGGAGTACACTATACACGGAGACACATTTTTGAATCTATTTTACGCAACACGACTTGAGTCCCTACCAACTTTTAGTGACAAGACAATACTATGGCGCTCATGTGCAACGACCAGTAGACGATCAGACAGGCCAACTTACTCGGACCGAGCATTTTGATCTTTCGTGTTGAAACGTTATGGATGAAAGAGCCGATGAGTACGGTATCGACCCTTGGTACGGTACATAGCCGATGAGTCTACGACGACTGCAAACACCAATATACGAAGGTTTCGATGCCATAGGGACACGGGGAAAATACGGACGAGCGCTTGGAATTACTGCCGTTTACGGAGTACGGACACCCACCAAAGACCGCTCAGTTCGATTTTTAGTTCCAAGTCTGAACGTATGTACACTCGTCTGATACCACGTTCAACACGAAAGACCGACTTGCTCGGGTCGAGTAAATCGGCTTGTCTATGTCACCTAGTGACTGATACCTTGCCCTGGTCCTCCATTGTCCGCTTCAACTCTTCCACCCTGTCCGTGACCCATTTCTCACCGTCCGCTCTTTCCTTCTAAAAACAAAAGCAATAATCAAAACCAAAAGAAGCGGCACGGAATTGGTGTTCTAGCAATAATGGCTGGTCACGAGCTGAACCCTTTCTTTTTCATCTTTTCCAGCGCATGATATGTTTCCTTCCCCCGTTCCAATGAAAACCAATGCACTGAAAAATGTGGAGTACAGTACGTGGGGGTTAGCTCGCGACCTCCAAGAAATTTTCAGCGCATCGCTCAAAAAATAAATAGGCCCAAATCTGACAGAAAGTAGGCTAAAGTTCCTCATGAATGCAAATCCAAATACTGTACTTCTTTCGCAGCTTCCAATTCCCCTCTGGTTCTTTCGTCGTCTTCTTGGATCCGCTCCGTCATCAAGTCCGTGGCTTCGTTCATCTTAGCTACGCCGATGAGCAGGAGATTGACAGCCTGGGCAGTTCTTTCATCCGGCTCGTCCTCTGGTAGTTCGTCTTCATCCATCGCCTCCTCCGTCTCACCAAGAGAGCTGACCATACCGTTGTTCTGCGAACATCAGAAGTCCCACGATTACATAAAGGAGAGGAGAGAGACTACGCTACATTCCGAGCACTCCAGATTCGTGTTCCGTTCCATGCAGTGGCCATCTTGGCCCCACGGTAACACGAAGCTGAACAGTACTTGCCTAATGTTTATATTCCTCCTGACAATACATACTGGGTGACTCACAGAACAGATGTGCTGCCAGCATCATCCAAGATCGCAGGACTTCCGGGAAACGGTTTGAAAGCTGAAAAAAACAAAAGTTTAAAAAGTCACTGGTACATAGATCTCATCTGTCCTGGTTGATGAGAGGTGCCAAATAGGCGCCCTCTCCTAGGAAAACCGGCTAGCTGTCCATGATCAAAAGGGGAACTTGTGTGACTGAGGTCATCCGGGTGTGTAGTCAAGTGGTTAGGCGCTGGGCCTGGAACGTGAGTTCCAGGGGTTGGATCCCTGGCACATTCAGCAAATTTCCCTTC